>WSXT02087973.1:0-11805 GCA_011762715.2 Neuroterus valhalla
TATTGGAAAGCTACAGGCCTCAGGTAATTGCAATCTGTAATTTATTCTCATCCCTTTACGGGTTTGAGGGCCTCCGTCCCCTTCACAATAAGTTACATAAGCGCCTTCAACTACTTATTCTAATTTAATTATAACGCTGGAAAACAACTTTTCCGGATAATTGCTATTGTTGTTATCCTATGCCGGCATGTTCGAGCTTCCAGGGTTTTCGTTTCCTCTTACCATAGTTGTATTTCATAGTTTTTCTGAACGTTTACTTTTTATATTCATTAGAAGCCTCTAAACTGGATAAACCCTTGGCCTTTTCTTCCCTGAGTTCTTCCAATCTCCTCATCCATTCTACTCCCTGACCACTTCCATCCAGTATTCCTCTCACACAATGACTCACACTTCGGCCTTCCTCTCCCTTTTCAGTACAAACTTCCAGCACATATTCCCACGACTCCACTTCATAACTACACATTTTACACATTTTCTTTTGTCCATCCATCCAGTATCAACATACTCTCATTCCCTTTCCCATTCTGAACCGTAACACTCTATTCCACCTACTCTCCTTTTTCAACTTTATCAGGTGGTCTGGTTTTCCGACCCATTTGACCATCTTATACCACTTGTTGAACAGTGGTTCCATAATTTTACTCCATGCTTTCCTCTCCATGTCTCACCAACACCTCCGATTCTATTTCCTGCTAATCTACAGTTCGCTGTCTCTCGAGCCTTCTGTATTACCTGTCTTCTCTCTCGACCTACTCTCCTTCATGCACGCTTGCGCGATTTTGCTTTCCTATCTCCTCTTCAGAATCTTTCCAAACTTCCATGCTCTCTTCACTTGCCGAACTACCATTTTCTCTCTACTTAGTTCTTCCCTTGGCATATAACCTGGACAACTCCAGCTTACTCCTATAACCCACCTCAGGAATCTTTTATGAAGATTTCCTCCCTCTTCCGTTCCTTCCAATCCCATATTTCTACTCGATAACACACGACTGCCCATACCAGCACATCGAACATCCATGTTCTCATCCTCTAATCATCCCTGAACCTTCACTTCCCTATGCCACATAGTTGTCCCATTATTTGACTCGCACACTCCATCCTTTTTCAGACTTGCAGTTCGTTGCTTTTCCCTTCTTCAATCCAAAACCCTGAGTAACAGAATTCCTCCACTAGTTCGAACATCTCTCCGTTAAACTTCCTTTTGTACTCTATTTTCTTCCTCCTATCCCTGAAGAATATTATCTTGGTCTCGCTAACGTTTGCTGGTTAATCCTTTTCCTTTACGCACTCTTCAAACCCTCCTGACATCAAATTCAATTCTCTTTCGTCCTCTGACAATAGTACATCCTCCGCATATGCTAGAGAGTAAACCTTACTGCTTCCTAAGACAGTACCTCCTTTCCCGTTGTTCTTCAGATATTCCTCTAAGTCTGCTAGCTTTATATTTAACAGTATTGGACTCAACGGGCAACCTTGGCTGAGTCCTCTCCCTGTCCGAAATTCCTCTTCTTTTTGTTTTCCCTTCCTCACTCTGAATCGAGTCTCCACAAATATTTCTTTTATTCTCCCTGTAAAATCTTCATATACTCCCCTTTCTTCCATTGCCTGCCACAACACCCTCCTGTTCACTGAGTCAAATGCTGCTTCAGAGTCCACAAACAAGGCTACACTTCCCCTCCTAACCTGTATCTGAGCACCTCCACATAGATCGTGATGAATGAATTTGGCTTTAAAGTATTAGAAACATCGAATGGAATATTTATTAAGCCAGAATTCACCATAATGGGAATGACTGATAATAGAGTTTCACCTATTCTCTTATCTGTGGTATATAGAAGACCTCATGGGGAATACTTGCACGATGTTTAATGTTCCTTTTCAAGTCTCAATCATGCATATGATGAAAATAATTTTAGGGGATTTTAATTTTGATTCGAATTGCCAAGATCATGGATCTACGTATCTAAAGGCATTTTTCTATTCACAAAATTTGTTTATAGTTCCATATTCAGCAACTCATCATACTCAAACATCTGATACATGGTTAGATATGTGTTGTGACGCGGTCTTTTTATCGAGAATTTTAATAGGGTCCTATTGGCCCGAACAACGATAAAACTTAAAAAAAAAAATAGAACTAAAAAAAAATATGCCTCAGGACGCCAGCTGCCCTAACAGCAGTCCTCAAGCCTCAACGGCTACCTAACCCCGAAAAGGGGAACAATACTAAAATGCATAAAAAACTACGTGCGGTACCAAAAAAAAAAGGAAAATCCCCAAAATCTCTTTGTCCTCGGCCAGCTCCGTCCTTAAATAGAGGGGAGTGGCTCAGGAAGAAATTTGGCAAGATGATTGTTCTATAGAAATATATATGTATATTTTACCATTTAAAGGAGTTTATGAAAGCAGAATGTGATTTACATAGATTGGGATGGAGTCTCATCCTGAGCCACTGACGAATAAAGTTGGGTCTCGAAATGACAGAAAGTACCAGTGTAAGAGACAAACTGAAGCTAGGGAAGATTGTACAAGGTGACAAACATAAAAAAATCAACAAGTATGGTCTCACGAGAAAGAAATTACAATGCGATTCAGTAAGCTGAACTAAAAAGAAGTTAATAAATACGGCGATAAATGTAAATAAATCGGTGCGTTGGGGTCTCAAAGACGGAACGGGCGACCTGTCAACATGATAACGAACTAGAAAGCGCGAGGGGGGGGGGTCCTTACACGCTGGACCAGGGTCAAAATAGGTCGAGTAAGCGAACATTTTAAATAAGAGAATTTACTGAAACTACTCGGGAGCCAAAAAAAAGGTATGGGGGGGGGGGCGTAGGTGTAACTAGGGGAGATCGATCGAAAGGGGTAATAAAAGCTTTGGGTCCACATTAGAAAAGGCTACGGGAGGGGAAAAAGAAGGGGGGAGGGTTCCAAAGAAAGGTCACCATTCGCACTCCCTTAGACAGGCCGCCGTACTACACTATAATCCTCCAAGGTCACTAATACAGCCCATGACAACACTAGCAATGGCGTCCAGAGATAATCTAGTCGGCACTCCATTATTCTTAAATATTGAACTTTGTGGCACAGCCCAGAGATAAGCGGAACTAAAAGAAAAAAAGGAAAAAGGAAGTGACTATGAAATCAACCTGGCTGTACCACTAAAAATTAGGATTCAAGTCCAACCTTCCGAAATCTCAAGTTGACAGATATTATTCCTGAGCACACGTGGTCGCCACCTCGAGTTCACATACAATACTGCTCGAAAATGTAATCGGCGTGTCGATCACCGACAGCGGGGATGCTACTTACAAAACCAGACAAAAGAGAGAGAGAAGCTAACGTTCTAAAATTTAAATGGGGTCTCCGCGGTCCCGAGAGAGAAGCCGATAGTTCCACCGGTCGCTGGTCTGCCTTGCTGTCGTCGATTCTCCCCACTTCCTTCCTTCCTACCCGACGGTTGACCGTTCTCCTTAGGCACGGACACTTGTACTACTTTCAAAAATATTTTAATTTTACTCGATCCTTGTGATGGTGCCAAAACTCAACATCACAACTCCCCCCCTTTTGGGGGGATCGAACAGGCCTCAAACCAGGCGGGAGACAAATAAAAGAAATAGATGCAAGGCAAAGTTAAATTGGAAACTAGAATTCCACGTAGGACCAGAATCCCCGTGGCAAGCCCGGTTGAAAAAAAACATAGAGATAACAAAAAAAGAGAAATTTTAATTCCGTACTCCTTGACTTACCGGACTAAAGAAAATTCAGAATTAATAAAATGCAAATGCAAACGAAGAAACGAGAATATATAAAAAAAAAGAAGAAAACACAACAACAACAACAATAATTAAGATCAATACTAGACCGGGTTCGGGAGGAGAAGTCAATAAAAGTATCATTGAGTACGGATAAGCCACAAACTTTCTTTTTCTTAAAATAAGGTCGAAAACACGGTAAATTTAGAAAAAATGATTTTAAAAGGGAGCTACAGGAGGTCGAGAAATGACAAAGGAACAGAATGAGAGAGGGTAAAGGGGGGAACAGGAGTGATGGATAACTATTAGTCGTTAGGAGGCGGTACAAAAGGTTTTAGGTCTTCTATATGGGCCTTGCCTTCGAATTTGTGTGTTAAATCGTGGAACTCGTAAACGGTGGGGGATAGTACCTTTGAAATCCTATACGGCCCGAGATAACGGGGGCATAATTTAGCTGAAATGTTTGTAATTTTTTATGAGGGCTCGCTCCTTAAGGGAATCAGTGGGTAAGGGGTCTCTTCCCAGGTTCAGGAAGGCGGGAGACGATTCAAGGGACGAGCAGAATGCGGAATTATATACGAACCGAAATTCAGATAGGTGTTGAGCCCAAGTGCCATGATCTTTCTCGATATAAGAAACGATCATAGTCTTCAAGACCCTATTTACTCTTTCTACCGGGTTCGGTCGGAGATGGTTAGGAGGAGTGGAGGTATAAAAGATATTGAATTCCTGAGTTACTGGAGTATGACATTGTTGACGAATTCGGTTTCATTGTCTGTCACAATTACTTAAGGTGTTCCCCAGCGATTGATGATACATTCACGAAATGCGGACTCGATCTTTTTACCCGTCGCTACGCGTAAGAGTATGATTTCCACCCACTTCGTGAATAGATCCTGAATCACCAGAATGTACTGGAAACCGGATTTGCTACTTGGTAAGGGACCCATGATGTCGGCGGCTACTACTACCCAGGGTTCTTCGACTATGGGATGTCCCATTAGCCCTGCGGGTACTTTTTGCTCGACCTTACACATCTGACAGGTCGTACAGCTACTTACGTATCTGTTCACATCCCTGTAGAAATCAGGACAATAGTACTTGCGTGAGACGAACGCATAGGTCTTATGAGTTCCAAGATGGCCGGCTTGTGGGTCGTCATGGGCTTCAGACAAAACGGAATCTCTTTCTGTATCGGTAGGGACTAACTTCCAATCGCCAAAATCGTCAACGGAATCGGTTACCAGAGGGTTAGGTCGGTAGTGGTGCAACATACTATCCTTGATTTTTCAAGTAGGGAATCTCTCCGGGAAGTCGGACACGGCTTGAAATCGTCTGGCATACCAGGTCGGGACTGGGTCTTTGATGAAGATGATTTCTTCGGTCGAGAGGGTTTCAAAGATTTGCGAGAGAGCGTCCAGAACGTGGTGGGAGGAACCTTTCCTGTGGAGAATGTCAAAGTCAAACTCAGACAGAGATAATGACCATCTCGCGAGTCTACCCGTAGGGTTTTCAAATTGTGTAACCACGGGAGGCCACTATGGTCCGTAATCACCGTGAACTTATACCCTTCTAAATTGGGTCTAAATCTCTGGACGGCCAATACGATGGCCAGGGATTCTATTTCGATGGTGTTGAATTTGACCTCAGCATCGGCCAATGTTCGAGTAGCGAATGATATGACATGTTCTACACCATCTACACTCTACGTGAGGACGGCTGCTAGTCCGGTATTGCTCGCGTCGGTTTCAAGGACGAAGGGGATTCCGAAATCGGAACAGGTCAAAACAGGGGCCTGGAACAGGCTACGTTTAATTTCCTCAAAGGCAGCTTGTTGTTCTTCTCCCCAAATCCAGCGTTGCTCCTTTTCAACCAACGTGGTGAGCAGGGTTGCTACTGTCGCGTAATTGGGAAGGAACCTGCGATACCAACTAGATAAACCTAGGAATCTACGAAGTTCTTTAACGTTGCGGGGGACTAGCTTCTTCAAGGGGAACTTCGTGGAAACCTTTTCGTAGATCTATCTTAGAGATATATCGGGCACTGCGTAGTTTATCTAGAATACCATTCATTTTCGGTAGGGGGTGCGCGTCTTTCTTTGTCGTGAGCTAACATTCTATCTACTTCAGCAACCATAGCTTCCATAACATCTGGAGACCTCAAGTAATTCCATTGTTTAATAGGAGGATGGTTGCTCACGTCTATTGTATGTTGTATCAAGTTAGTCAGCCCTGGTCTTTTGGTCAGTTTCGGTAATTCGCGTTCTAGAAAATCTTTAAGCAAGTCAGCTTCGTTTATCGGAAGTTCTCTAAGTCCGCAACAATTTTAGGGATTGATCTTCTCTATCTCGAAATGGTACCTCTGGTCTGAGTTGTCATTAAAAGCCTAAGTTGATTCCGCAAAGTCTACGTTCAATTGGAAGGTTTTCCCAAAGTCTAGACCTATCGCGAAAGTGACTGGTAGAGACTTCAAAATTCTAAGCATGACCTTTTCTATTAATTATTTCTAGATTTATATTCGTGATCTATTTTAGGCAATCTGGTCCTACAAACGATCTAGAGGTACCGCTATCAAATAAGGCTCTAATCTGCTGTCCCTAAATAGAGATGTTAGGTTCAGCAGGGGCTGTGGGCCTAATGGGGTATGTGATCGATACGGCAGTTCGGATACCTTGTAAATAGGAACGAGTCCAGAACGGAAAAGCACGGGTTCCATGATTCCGGTGTCAATTTCTGGAAGGTCAAGACTAGGGTCTATTTGGTCAATACTGGAATAACAAAGGTCTGTAGATCGGGACGGTGATAAAAGGTCGGGCCGGAGGCTCATTGGGTTCTTATCCGGAGTCGGTAGGGATGAACTAGTCACTGATGTTATTTTTTTGGTATTCAAGTCGTAATCCACAACTACAAGCTGACCTTGTGACTGGAGATCTGATAGGAAGGGGTTACTAGGGGAAACAGAAAAAGATTTTGAGCCTTTTACCTTTATTCTTACTGCTGGTATTTTATTATTTAACGAGATTTTTGTTTCTTTGATGAAAAATTTGTTATTGAAAACAAGAAAGGTTATTTCCACTTCTGCGGGGGTGTACACTCCCGTGAAGTTATCCAAATCAAATTTCTTGTCCAAATACTCCACCTCTACTAATTTGATAACCGTACGGGTTTTAAACTTCCTTTTCTTTGCGGTACGCCCCGAGTTTACGGATGGTTTTTCCGAACCCTTTAAAGATACATTCTCTCCACAATACACCCTCTTTTTCAGTTTTCCGAACATCTGGGACACTCTGTTTTTATAGTGTCTCTTCGACCACATCCATAACAGAATTTATTTCGCGATTTTGTGCACGTAGTGAACCCATGACCAGGTTCGCCACAGTTCCAACACTTGAACCGAGAGTGGAAATTTTCTGATGGGTTGTCCGGCCTTTGAGAGGGTGGGGGTTTCGACGTACTGGGATTTTTTTCCGTGCTTGCCCTGGGTCTGGACTTATCCGCAGTCCCAGGGTTGTTTTTTCTTTCCTTCGTAAGGTACAGGAGGTCGTCGGACTCCTCATACCCAAGTGACTCTATATCCTTTTCTAAAAAAGTGAGCTTTTCGCGCGGGTTTTCGGGGCGTCTGTTGGGCTTCGGATAGTTTGGATCTTTATAGGCTAAGTCGGGACGTAAGGAGCGTTCTGGGACAGGGGGAGGCTTATAGCTTCGAGCTACGCGAAAGCTCTTCTAAGCAACATTAGCGAGATACTCCAAGTGGACGAAGTCTTCGATGGTGTTCCGAGGAATGGCTAGATGCAACTTGGACAGCAAGTTTCTGTGGGCATAACTAACCTCTTCGGTTTCTGACATCCGGGTTCCCAACTTGTCAAACATGGCTCGCATGAATGTTAGGTAGTCAGAAACGGATTCCCTTTTGCCTTGAGTTCGGAGATGAATCTCTTGCTTTAATTTGAACTGGAAGTCTGAATCTCCAAACCTAACCCTAAAGGCCCTCGCAAACTGGTCGAACGTTTGCCACAAGTGTTTGGAACCCTCAAACCAGTTGAGAGCAATGCCCTGTGAAAAGAAGAGAACCACCGTCAACAGATTAGCGTCACTTACTAGTACAAGGTCACGGCCCTCTTCAATGCGCATCAAAAAAGCATCCGGGTCATCGTTGCGCGTACCGGAATATTTGATATTCCACTTGCGCATCATCTCGTATGTCTGCACGGGGGTAGAAGGGGTTGAACTGCGACCGTAATGTCGCGATGGGGTGTGCAAATGGGGTGGGGGAACGAAAGGGTTGTCTACATATTCACTTCTGTACATGTAAGCGGGTTCGACAGGTAAGGTGTCAAAATCATCTGGTGGGAGTTGATAAGATTCTCTAAAACGGGTGTCCTCAAAATTAACACGGGACCGTCGAGGGTTCAATGTACTTGAGCCACGAGAGCGAGGATAGTACTCGGAATCAACCAAAGAGTCCGTGCCTCGGTTATTAGTTCGCTGTTGAGCAGTAAAATTACCCTCGTCAAAATCGCGTCGTCCTGTCCGGAAAGGGTTTGGCGGGCTCGAATGAAGGTTATATAAAATCACCTGGTGAATCACCGCCACGATAGCCCTCTTCAAACTTGTTATCATAGCTCGGGTTGAGGGATTCTTTACCCGAATTCTCGTGTCGAGCTCGGCAAGTGTCGCTAGGTACCGACCTTTGTCTATTTAGTTGGCCTTCCGAATAACCCTGTAGTTGGCCAGCTTCGATGATATCATCCAGCATGTGGAAGTAGGATGAACTTGATTCGGTCTGGGTGGAAATCTTATTTTAATAACCTTTTTATCGGCGGCTGAAAACTTGGAGGGGTTCCCGGTAGAGGGGTCAGACTGGTCCAAATTTTTCTGAGAGTGAGGGTGGGAGGGGTCGAGTGGGTCAGTCCTTGTGCGAACTGCTTTCAACAGTCTTTCTCGTAAGACCGCGAAACTTCCAGAAAAAAGGAGGCCTGGGTTTCCTAGTTCTCTTACCAGCCCCTCTTTGTCCAGGTTATGAACCCACGAAATTGTAGGCCTGTCGTCGGTCTTTTTCTTCAGACCTGTTATCCACAATTCGATAAAATCTCAAAGGTACTACGCTTGAGATTATTTCGGAGAAAGCATTTAACCGTATTTAATATTTCGTAGTGAATAACGATATAAATCAAAATTCAATTCGAGTTATATCTCGAAATAATAATATGAACAAAAAGAGCTGGAGTGCCGACCAGACAATTCTCGGTTCGAACGAAGTGTACCTTATCAATTCACAATTTAAAATTTCCTGAATTCTTGAAAAAAATTATTCAAGAAAAGAAAACTCAAAATTCCAAATTTTGCAAACGTAAATTATTTTCAAAGAAAATTCGCATTTAAGACACTTATGCCAACCTTGTACAAAATATATGTAACGGTCTTATCGAAGAGATTGAAGAAAGAAGAAGAAGAAAAAAAGGTAGTGCCACCAAATCAGACGGGGTTTCGGAAAGGGATGGGGGTAATGGACAACATATAAGTTGTAAATTATATAATAAATAGGAGGATTAAAAAGGAAAAGGGAGTAGACCTGGTCAGGTTCGTTCAGGTTCGTAGACCTGGAAGCGGCGTTCGATTCTCTAGACCAGGAAGAGTTGGAAAAAGTTATGGTGAAAAAAGGAATAAGGGAAGGTCTGATAAAGAAAGTTTCGGAAATCTTCCGTGAGACAAAAAGCAGGGTGCAAGTAGCCGATCAAGTAGTTGATACTTTCTGGTTGGTGAGAGGAGTAAGACAAGGATGTCCCCTGAGCCCACTCTTATTCAACATCTTGATTTCGGACTCGGAAGAAAGAATGAATAGAAAAGGATGGGGAGGTGTAAAGATAGGAAAAATGAAGATATATACACTGGCATACGCATATGATATAGTAATGATGGCAGAAGATGAAGAGGGAATGGCGGGGCTAATTACAGGGTGGGAGAAATACTTAGATGAGAATAAATTAAAATTGAATGCAGGGAAGACGAAGATAATGAAGTTCAGGAAAGGAGGGGGAAGAAAAAAAGTATGGACTGGGAGATGGAAGGGAGCGAAGATAGGAGAAGTAAAGGAGTTTAGGTATTTGGGATAAACCCTGCAAGCAAATGGAGATCATATGACACATATAAGAGAAAGAATAAGAAGAGCGGCAGGGGTACTGAAGCAGGTATGTGGAATAGGAAAGAAAAAAAGATTCAAGACCGATTGGAAAAGAAGAATGTGTTTGTCTGGTACACTAGTATGGTCAATTCTACGATATGAATCCGAAACATGTGAACGGAAGAGATGGAAAGGTTGCAGGAACGATATTTGAGATGTACTTTAGGAGTGAATTAGAGGACACCTGAATATATGGTAAAAGGGGAATTCAAAGGGGTAAATTGACTATCAGTGCAGAGAAAATGGCATGCGAATTTCAAGAAGAGTTACATGCGAGAGGCAGGGGAGTTGGTGAAAAAATGTCTGAAGGAGGTAGAAGGAATAAGAAGAGGGAGGGCGATTGAGTTAACGAAATTGGAAGAAGAAAGAAGGGAGTTGCCTACCGATAGACATAAGGCAAAGCAAGCGGAGTAAACCTTGGAGGATTAAGAGGATAAAATAAGGCAAATCAGGTCATAAAAAAATGGGGAAGGATAAAAGAATCAAAATGAAATAAATGGTGTAAGGTAATAAAAAAGGAAGGAGAAAAGGAAGTCCGGAATATGTGAATGGGAAGAAGAGACATGGAAACATGTATGGAAAGGATGTATCAGAGGGAAAGAAGATAGAGGAATTTGGCAAGAAAGCGTGGTAGAAATTCTTGGAAGGAAGGGCAGAGGGAGGAGTGACTGAAGGAATTGCAGGAAGCTTGTAGAGTGGATGAGATACAATGAAAGAAAGACTGTCTGGAGGAAGAGGTTGAGGTGGAAGAAATGTGTAAAAAAGGGGACCAAAGCCACACAGAAAAATGACGTGGTTTAAAATCCAATAATAATTGCTGCGATTCCCTCAAAATTCGTTAAATCACACTGATTTTCGGAATATGCAAGAGCATTGGTGTATAAATTGAACATTGTGGTGTAATTTCTAGCAGAAGGAGGAAGGTGTTATTGTATGCAGCGTAATTTCCAAAATCTCAAGTTCCAGCTTTAGGAAAAAGTTGGAAAAACTGAAATATTCATATAAACCATCTTTGCAGCTTTAAGGATTCGAAAGTTGAAAACTTGCCTTCTACTACCACAAGCAATTTGCTAAATGCTTATACGCCAATTTCAGTTTTACCCCTTGTACTAAGTAGGTAATCGGCTCAATGATTATTATATCTCCTTCATCACCCTTGTCCTTGTAAATAAGAACAATGATCGCCTTTGTACAGTCATTAGGAACTTAACCGTTTACAGCACATAAACTAATAACTTCATTTAGCTACACAAAGAAGTATCTACAACATCAGCCTTTCGACTCTTCAGTTTACTTATTACGGATATAATGCTGGAAATGATTCTTCCTTCACAATCTGAGCTTAGGTTGTTTTGAGTATTATCTTCTGTTTCACTGTTGATAAGCTTAAAATCGCGCCCTCCATACAATCCAAAACAAAAATCACACTCTTTTGCTCAGTGTGAACCCTTTATTTTTCCATCATCAGCATTTCGGATTCCGACTACAACGGTGCTAGTGCTTCTTCTCACAGCCTTCTCAACACATTTCTAGAACGCCAATCAGCATTCCACCAAGCATCTCCAGTATTCCTTCCTACATTCGGTTTACATTAAAGTTCAGATCCACACTTAAAGATAATGTGGCATCTTATTGTCTACTTCTCGCTTCTGCAGATTCTATATCTGAAATATCCGCGTCTGCTTTGACATGATACAGAGGACGTCCGTTTTGCTGAACCGCGGCGCGAGTTAAACATTCGTTTAGCTGATTTCGGGGGAAATTCTCATCCCTGCCCCCCCCCCCCCCCGCCACCCCGAATGGGTGTTTTTAGATGTGACTTCTAATTGGTTGCTGCCGTCAGTTACTTTCTTCTGGGGGTAGAGGGGGC
>WSXT02087984.1:0-11804 GCA_011762715.2 Neuroterus valhalla
TATATATGCATGAACTAAATTTGCACACCAAAAAAAGATCTGCAAATTTGGTAAAATTACCTTTTTGATAGGACAAGCAGTTTTTCTCCATTTATAAAAAAAACCATAAAATGAATTTTTTCAATCAGGAAAAAAAACTATAATAATAAAATAATAAAATTTGTGAAAAATTGACTAAGGTTTACACTGAAGATTGATAGGAACAGTTATTCACCCCAAAAGAATATTCGTAAATTTGTTATAATTTTTCCCATTGGACCGCTTTGGAAAAATTTTGATCGAGTGCGCATCACGAGACACGCGATGAGAATGTATTTGTTAAAGCCGGAGAAGCTTTAACAAAACAGAATTCACACTCATCAAATTAAAGTAGTCGACATTTTGCTTTTGAGTTTCACAAGCTCTATATAACACTGAAGGAAGGTACAAAGGCCGAGCGCGTAAAGCGAGGTCAATTCATAACCGGGCGCGGAGCGCGAGGTAAGATTACCATCGAGCGCGAAGCGCGAGATCCGGAAGTCGCGCGCCCTAGGCACGTTCAAACTTGCGAGCGAAGCGAACCGCGTGCCAAGCGCGCGTTGATAATGTGCCCACGCAGCGGGCAGATTTCTTTTTTTTATTGTAATTATATTATGATCAGTAATAGACTAACTAAATTTTCTGAAAACAAGAAAGGTAATAAGAAAGTAATAAGTAATAAGAAAGGTTCGCGTTCCAGACAGATTTTGATTGAGTGCGCAGCACGCGACACTCGATGAGAATTTATTCGTTATAGCCGGAGAAGCTCTACTAAGATAGAATGTACACTCATCAAATACGGCAGCCGACATTTTACTTTTCAGTTTCAAAAGCTCTATACACAATTGTAGGGAGGAACAAAGACCGAACGCAGAGCTCGAGGTACATTTATTATCGAGCGCGAAGCCCGAGATCCGAAAGCCACACGCCCTTGGCGCGCTAAAAATTGCGAGCGAAGCGTGCAATGAGAACGTGCCCACGCAGCGTGCTGATTTTTTTCGCAAAAATTCAGATAATAATTCTTTCTGTATATTTGGGCAATCATCGATTCGATTATCAAATTTGAGCCAGCTAAAAGAATCTGACAGAGATACGAATTTGCAGAACGTTTTCTTATAGTGGAGAAAGATTCTTCCTCTCATTACGTATGGATACATTCAAATATTTTGAGAATCATATCAAAAGAATGTTACATCCTTCAAATAAAATGATAAGATCTCTTTTTGATTCGTAAAAAGAAAGCAGTCATTTCTCATATTTTCTCGGTAGAATTTTTAATAGTCTAGGTTGAGTCAAATAAATTCCCGGTTTCGAAATAAATTTCCGGCCATTCCCTGGTCTTTACCGGTTTCCTGGTCAAGTCGACACTCCTATTGACTATTGATGAAGTCTATAATAAACCCTTTCTCTTGATTGTTATAAAACATTGCTAGAATATTTTCTTGAACTTTTAAAGCCGTGGTTATTATCGCTCCTATAGATTGTAATTGAAGGTACATCATAGATGTTATTGACAAATATTCTTGAGATTAAGGAATCATTTCTCAGAGTTGTTATTGTCCGTTATATATAAATACTATTGCAGATTCCAAGGTTTCTATTAACTGTCGCGAAGGGTTGCTGATGACTGCTTCCCAAGGATGTCTTTGACCAGAACCAAGATTCTGAATAAACTTTCCTTAGAATCGTATCTATCATTGACAAAAGTTGTAATTGAAATTTTCTGAAACTGTGATTAACCATTGCTATAAGGTGTTATTAAGCGTTTTGAAGGAATATCAATTTGATTGCTAATTGTTCGCAATGACTATTTCTAGCAAGATCAATTTATATTTTTCAGGGCCATGGTGCTATAAGGTTTATTTTCATCAAAAAGGGTTGATTTTTGACACTTACTGAGGGACCTTATCACTCATCTCTGGAAATCTCATCAGACGTTGCTAAAAGTTGTAATTGCCCATTGCGAAGGCTTTTATCAACCGTTGCTATAATAAGTTTTTATCTCTTGTCAATGACTGATAATGAGGGTCTTCATATATCATTATATGAACATCATTATGACTTGATATACTACAAGACCATTCCTTGTAGATGCTTTAATCTTACTGTGTATATTTCCTTCCGATACAATCTAAGCGATTATTGATCCAAATCAATCTGAATCAACTGTCCCAGTTTTTTCTTGAAATAAAAACATTGGCGCTTATGACCTCGTAAAACAAAAAGCTCCAATTTGGAATGCCTTTCAAAATATATAATGAAGAAGTGGTAATACTCACCAATGGTGGTGAGTACAGTGAGAGAATAGAGGAAAGCTTTGGCAAAGTTCCACTCGTATTCCGGGACGCGGCGCTCAGTGACTCCATCATTGTTGGGGGTTTTAGTGAGAGTCCCAGAGCTTTGCGAGGCTATAATTTCCTCGGTGATCCTCTTCACCAGCTGATCCTGAAAACGGGCTATCTCCTGCGCTGCGAGCCTCGTCCAATTCTCTCGATAGAGAATGTTCAGGTTCACTGTTATCTCCCATATGTTCTCCACAGTACGCTCTCGCGCTTCGGTGTTTATCTGCGAAGAACAACAGGAAGATCGATCAAATTCCTAATCGACGATTGGATCCTCTATAGCCGTACTAGTATTTCAATTGGTCGTTGTGCGAAAATACTGGGCATTCACTCTTCTCGCAAAACGATGATTCGAGATTTGATACCATTCTTGTTATTCAACTCTAGAAATAGTTCCCGTTCTTGTTTAGTTCATTCATTCTGATAGGAAAATAAAATTTATTAGCCTGGTATGAATTCGTTATGTTATCGCAGATGAAGTGATTTTGGGGCAATTAAAATTCCCATGTTCAAACAAACTTTTTAATGAAGAAGAATGTATAAAGGGATAGAAGAACAACAGAATATGAAGGGTTGTCCTCTCAAGCAAAAAGCAGAAGAATCAGATTTCATACTCAACATATAGGAATGTGAAAATTATTGAAAGTTTGAGAATGAAGGTAATTAGAGACGTTACTTATTTCCTCATATTTTAGTTTTTGTATTCTCATTTGAAAGCATCCTTGTGTTGTAGAATGAGAAATTTTCTCAGTTGAGCTAATTTCGTATTTAAAGCAGTCTGTTCTTTGGGAGCATGAATGCTGATAATCTATGGTTCGAAGCAATTAATTTTGAAATTTACAATTGTAATTAAAGGTTAATGATTCCCTTATAGAAACGAAATGTACCTAATCGTTTTGAATAATGAGATTATTCCGGCTTGCATGGTAAAATTATATTTTGGAAAACAATCCAGATAACATAATGCATATCTTATTCATATAAAAATGTGTGTGGTCTAGGTATGTACTACCACCATTCATTTTTTATTTTTCTTTCGAATTTTATTTACGTTTTCATTCTGAATGAGAAGGTATTCATTTTATGTGATACTTGAATTTCACGGATTTAATGAAAACTCTACGTCAGAGTTGAATTTCAAAATGTAAAAATATAAACCAAAATGAGAATTTTTAGCCATATACCGCAAGATTGGAGAAAAAGTCAAAAGAAAAATAAGGTTTCTTCTTGGAAGCCCTACAAGATTGTGAATACAACTTTTTGAATTTTCTAAAAAAATCAAAATTTCCAATTTTGATTGCACAAAAAATAATGAAGAATAATCTGTGAACTCGATAACTTTCGAAAGAACAATCATATTCGATCGTGATTTGGCACCTATATTGGGAGATTCCCTGTCCACGTAAAATTTTAGCTCTTCACTGAAACTCCTTGTCCTAATATAAAAACTACACTGCAACCTCAAACTCGATCCACCCAAACTCGCACTTTCTTCGAAATGAGCTCGTGGATGGCTCGTCGACGAGACGATGTGGGGGATTTGGAGAAGGGCGCTCTCCTTGCTTCATTCTCCACTAGTTCCGTGCATTGAAAGTGGGTAGTAGTACCCTAGCATAGATTTTCGCAACTGCGCTTCAATCGGCGTCAGTTATTCGCGTGTATTCGGCCCTGACTGTTCACGTTTCAGCTCACTTGAACTTGTTCAAAGGCCGTCGATACCCAAGCCCGAAACCGGATTGAATTTGAGGTTGCGAAGTTACAAATTTGCAAAACTTTCTACTTATACTGGAAAAAAAATTGTTCCTCTCATGACGTACAGATATATTCAAATGTTTTGAGAATGAGATATAAGGAACTTCACATTCTTCAAATCAAATGATAAGATATCTCATTAATTCATAAAAAGAAGGCTTTCCTTTTTAGAATTTTTTCGGTCGGGTCATTTCCCGGTTTTCCGGTTAAGTCACCATCCTCAAATATTATCAAGTTTACTTTCAGTCGGAAAAACTACGAAAGAAGGTTAGGGCTAAGCTAACTCCATTGCAAAGTCTCTTGCTTATGAGATTCTCTGAACAATAAGAATAGCTCATACACTGCTACCTCAACCTCAATCTGGTTTCGGGCTTGGGTATCGACTGCCTTCGAACGAGTTCGAGTGAGCTGAAACGTGAATAGTCAGGGCCGAATACACACCAACTGAAGCGCAGTTGCGAACATCTATGGTAGGGTACTACTGTCCACTTTCAATGCACGGCACTAGCGGAGAATGGAGCGGGGAGAGCGTCCCTACCCAAACCCCCCGCACCGTCTCGTCCACGAGCCATCCACGAGCTCATTTCGAAAAAGGTGCGAGTTTGGGTGGATTGAGTTCGAGGCTGTAGTGTAATAACAAAACTTTTTGAAGTAAAGGAACCAAAAATTTATCAGGACCTTTTTTGAAATACGCTTATTTGCGAAGTGTTTGAATATGAAGTAGATTTGAAGAATGTTTTGCAAGGTGCTTGCGTACAGGTTTTCGTAACTAATTATGTTGAATATTCATCTAAGTAATATTTTCGGACGAAAAAGTTCTTCAGGACTTTTTTGGGATAATCAGTTCTATTTCAAAAATATCATGGGATATATTTATTCATGAAAACCGTACTGTGTAGTGAATAATTTTCCGTTACAACATATATTCGTAGGGCATATCGACGAATCATTCTTTGAGTGTTTTTTGAGTTACAGAAGACTGCCGTTTAGCTGAACCGCTACGCGACGTTAACATTCTTCTAGCTGAACTCGGGAGAAATTCTCACCAGCGTTCAAGTAAGTGGAAGTTCAGTTAAACGAAAGTTCAGCTAAGCGGAAGCAATATATTTGACCGTTTCTTTGAGGATCTCACAAACTTTCACAATTTTAAAGTACTTGCAAAGATTCAAAAAGATTTTTCAGGATGTTATGAGGGATCTATACATTGCATATGTTGTTTGAAACTACCTCCCTCCTATCCATAAAAATGTTTGCTACTTTTGACATAATGTCAAATTTTTTGAATGGTTCTGAACCCTGTTGAAGTAGAATTATCTCATATATAAATCATTAATTTTAGGAAGGTCCTTACTATGAAAAGACAAATAGAAAGGACCCTACAAGCTTTTGCTCGTTTTTGGATTTGAAATATTCATAAGATTCGAAAATTCATTATTGGAATCAGAATCTCTTGCTCTCAGCTCAAAGTAATTTCTCAAGATTGCATGAAATTCTAATTTTCCGTACTCCAAACTTTGATTCAGAACATAGAATCACGATCTTCGACATTTTTCACAAACATATTCAGAGTGGCGATTTAGCAGACGATTTCGGATTCGCGGTCATTTCCCGGTTCTTCACGGTCATGTTTTTCAATTTTCCCGGTCAACTAAAAGTAATATATTTGTGTTTTTTCAAAACATTCTGTTACACACTAGATCAAACATTGCAAAATAAATCAATTTTGAAAAGAATTTTCAAATTTTCACCAAAGGGAAGCATCTTTTTTACGAAAATCTGAAGAGTTAAACTTACAATAATGAAAAATCAATGAACGATATAAAAAACGTAATTTCAATAAAATACTCCATTTTCCAACCAATCTGGTGAATTTTCAACTAAAAAGATAAGTATTTAACTCGAGCACTTCAATTTCCGACTATGAAGGTGAATTTAAAAAAAAAAACAGATTAATTTCCAAGTAGAGAGAATAATTTTTCAAGAAAAAATACAATACTTCAACAGAATATTCAAATTTTCAATTCAAAAAATAATTATTTTTAACCAAAATGGAACAGTTACATTTTTAGTTAAAAAAACCAATCTCAAGCAAGCATACAAATTTTATAGTAAAACAGAGAATCTTCAACTGGAGGAGTTGAGTTTTCGAACCGATAAATTAACTTGAAAAACATGCATTGTCAATGAAAATTGGAATAATCCAATTTCAAATTGAAAAAGATGGATCTTTAACTACATAGAAGGATTTCAAACTTAAACTATGGAATTCTCAATTGGAATAAGTTAAATTTAAGTTGAAACTTTAACAGAAATGATAAACCTTTCACTAGAATCTGTTCAATTTTCAACGATAAGTTAAATTTTAACCAAGAAAATACACTTTTCTTTAGAGAATTGTTAAAATGTGAACTATAAAAATAAACATTCCCCAACAAAAATGAGATACTGACATTTGCGCTGTAGAAAATTAGCTTCAAACCAAACATTAGATTTTTCTCACTAGATGAATATTCGAATAAACTGAAGAATCTTCAACTTTATAATTTGAATGGCTAACCGTAAAGAAGAATTTAAGAAGAAGAATATTTGCGCCCAAAGGAAAAGATAATTTTGTACCAAAGAATCGATCATTCAAGAAAATATGTTAAGTTTCAACGAAATGATCGGATCTCAATTCAAGAATCCAAATTTTTCAGCATTTTCGAATTCTGAACTAGGAAGACCAATTTTTCACTAAAAATGAAACAGTTAAATTTACAGTTGAAGAAATTGATCCTCAGCGAAACTGATGAATTTCCAGGTAATAATGATGAATCTCCAACGGGAATAGATGTATTTTAAGCAAAAAGATTAATTTTTAACCATAAAGATAATTTTCTACGAAAAAGGCAAATTTTCCACGAAATATATAAATTTTCACAAAAATAGTTTAATTTTCAAATTCAAAAACCAATTTTCAACTTCATTACTGCTTTCCGAATCAAATACTTATTTGATTCATGTTAATAAACCTAAATACTCGATTCGAGGAAAATTATTTAATTCGAACGCATCCTGGTCAATACCAAGAATCGAACTAATTGGATCAAGAAAATATTTCTTTAAATGAAAAATTAGATTTTAAAAAATCTAGACTTTCAATCAAAGAAATCATTTTCTTGGTCAGAGGAAATATTAATTTCAATATTTTCTTGATCCCAAGAAATAGGATTTGAGTAAATGCATTTACCTAATCCAAAATTTTTTTTCCAGTGCAGGAACATGTCAAAGGTTTGAAACTTTTGTTGAAATGTCCGGATGAGGGAAAATTTCCACTGCTGTAGAATTCGACAGTGTGCGTGCAGTGTACCTACTATCGTCCACGCGCCGCACATTTGTATACTCTTGAAGGTCCACAATCATTTACCGACGCAGTATTCGACATGCAGTATTGTGCACCACCAAACGAGTCATGGATACAAGAATCAATATCTGATATATATCAAGAATCAAGACCTATTCTAAATAGGCAAGGCCCGCCACTTTACTGATAGTTGCCATTTTCAATGGACTGTTACTCTTTATTCCTCTCTCATTGAACTATTCCGACTGGTGTAAGTATGGGAAGAATAATAATTGACTATATCGTCTCTAGTGAACAATGCAAACTCTAACTAGGAAATGAATTTAAATCAACCAAACTGCTTCTTATATTCTACAATATTGTTTAAATTTCAAAATTTCATACCTGTTGCAGCCTGGCAGTGGTGTTCCTCCTCCCATATTGATTGCCACTAGCAATCGTGGTAGCAAGCGTCCTCTGGTGAACACTATCAACTCCACCCTCAATCGCCAGGAAGATGAAGCTCCCCAGCAAGGTGTATGCTACCAGCAGCGCACATATTCCGAGGTTTATCATAAAACCTTTGAGAAAGGAGTGATGACTCGCTTTGTCAGGAACGCCACCGAAGCACAGACATCTTACTTGGCTCTGCTGCGCCTTAGAAGACTCCGAAGTTGTTTTATAGGACGACGTATTGCCGTTGATAGCAGCCTTCAAGCCCTCGTAAGCCCGATAATGACGCGTAGTGTCCTTCTCCATCCTGCCAGGGCATTTGTCACTCTTTTTCTTGCTCTTCCTTTGTTTCTCTCTCCTTGCTATCTCTTCTCTGCTCTCCTCTCTTTCTTATGCTCTCCTCCCTTTTCTTATCTACTTTCTCTCTCACATTTCTTGGACTTACAGTAACGAACAACCGGAGCCAAAGGCGTTCACGGAACAGGGCTTCCCGTTAATCGTTGAAAAGAGACGCTTCGAAGATGAAGAGGTAGACCCTGAGAAACTGAGAAAGCCGGGAACTCGAACTGGCGAGATATGCATCTATGTGCAAGGAGAGAAACTCCTCTCCAATATTTATTCATCCCTTAATTTGATTGCAGAATGCATGGTTAACCAAGCCATTAGAATAATTGGTTAATTAACCATAATTGTTCGCAACAAGAAACTTTAAATCACCTTCCAGCTTTGAATTTCCCGCGCTCCCAGTAGCGAATTACGATTTGTAGTGAATCGCAACACTTTGTCACCGCGTCCACGCCTCACCACCACCGTCACCGATGCACGGTGAATAATTCATTTTGCTTTTCGCGTGAGTTGTTTATTTCCCGGGATGAAAAGCGCAGACACGTTCTCGTTTCCTAAGCGAGAACAGTTTTTAATTCGACGAAATTATAGGTGGACAGGGTCGCTGATTTGTGGTTTGTCCGTGCGTGTGGACCCGCAAAAATGGCGGGAAACTTGAATCGGATGACCGGACACAAACGGCGGTGGACGTTCGTCACTCCCGACTTTCACGTAAATATTTGCGCAGCCTTCAAGGATGCCTGGGTGTCTTTATTGTGCTTTATTTTCTCCCTCTTTATTCCTCGCTCTTCCGCCTCGCAACGAGATGAATTTAAAAGTCGAAGCGGGCTGGCTTCACTGGTGGATTTTTCCGAGAGAATTTTAAGAAGATCGAGACGAGTCACTTAACTTTCTTGGACTTAAGGCCATGCGGCACTGACATTTTCTCTTGTCCTCTTTTTTTCTTCTATAGACGCTCTGGTTATAACAACATGAAAGCTGCGTGATATAAAGTAGAGTGGGAAAAAAGAGCTTCACCGTTACTTCTTCGAGACGAACACGCTTTCCTCAGGTATTCAGAAGACACTTCTGTATGAGCGGGGTTTTTTCGGTTATGAATATTTTTCCGCTGCTGTATCCATTTTCTCCTCCCACCCATGATCTTCTTCTTCTCTGAAACGATCATGCTGGGGTAGCAGGAGGCCAATCACTGGGACCAATTTCATGATTATTAGGTGGTAGATTGTGTCCTAGAGTCATTTAGAATCACCCTCATCTTACGGTGTACTATCTTTTTGGGGAAGAATGAGGAGCCTGATTCAGATATTATATGGTGAAATTTTGAGCCCAGATTAGAAGCGATTCTGGCAGGGGATCTGAAACAGAAAGAGGAAAATGGATGTTAATTAAGGATCACTTGTTTGAAGTGGCTAACATGTGCTGTCCCTTCCTTCTGATATTTTTATCATGTTGTTTAATTTTTATCTTTGATGAGAACACAAAGCGCAGTTATCGTGTTTGAAAGATCCTTAGTTGGTTTGCTCAGGGAAATCCAAATCTGTATGAAAAGAAGTTGTGTAAATTTGAATTTGACTTATTTTGAAATGTAAACGCTAAGGGATCATGACTTCCAGTTGGAATATTTCAACTTTAAAAAGTTTTGGAATCATTTAGGCGATTTGAAAAAAAATGAATAGTAGGAAGGTAATGCCATGAAATTTTTCATTAATCGGATTGGACTTATGAAGGAAAAACTATAAACTTTTGAACAATGATGTAATTCCTAAAAAAAAACAAATAAATAATAAGCGAACCTATGAATTATTCACTAGAGAATCAGCTTAAAACATAAGAAAATGAATGTTTAACCAAACATTCATTTTCAAGGAAGAGGCGCCGAATACAATTGGAATAATCAATTTATTATTCCATGTGTTCCTTATGTTGTTTAGCTAACGCACGACTTTTCTGATATATTAACAAGATAGTCATTAGCCAACAACCTATTCTGACATCTAATAAAAAAAGTAAGATTTTAACCAGAACACATGGAATCCTTACAAAAACATAACAGTTGACGTTTCAAGAAGATCTAATTCACTTTGAATCTATAAAATAACATTTCGGGATTCCACTGGATTTCACTGAATGGTTGAGAAACGAATATAATTTTTAATTCACTAGGCGGAATACAACTAAAACTAATCAATGTCAATAATAAATATAACAGCAGACTTTTCCAGTGAAAAAGATTAATTTTCAATTATTAGGATACATTTTTAACAGAATAGTTGAATTGACGACAAAAAGTGGAATCATTGCATCAAACAGTGACATTATTAACTAAAAGAGATGCATTTCAGGTCAAGAATAAGAAAATCCACTTCTACATTCAGAAGAATCAGATTCGTATCCAAAAAGATCAATTTCCAACCATATATGCATAACAAGAGAAAAGGCGCGGAATGCAATGGAATCCTTACGAAAAACATTACAGTTGACGTTTCAAGAAGAACTAATTTACTTTGAACCAATAAAATAACATTTCGGAAATTCACTGAAAGATTTTCAAAAAAAGTCATATTCCACCATATAGTAAAATTGTCGAACTGTGGATTTGCATTTTGGATTTAAATTAGAAACGAGACTTTAAATTTTGAAAATATGAGCTTTGATCTCAAGAAGATGAATTTTCTTTAGAAATGAATCTCGAGAGAGAAGGAGCCTATTAGGATTAAAATTTCTTTCGTATTCCATTTGAACGCAATGTATTCCGAAACAAATAAAATTTAAACTGAAAAAATATAACCGAAGGCTTTTTGAATCAATATAATTAGCTTTCAGACAATAGGATAACATTTTTTCCTTTTAACTCATCTTCAAACCCAAGAAAATAAATTCTCAACCAAACATTCATTTTGAGAGAAGAGGCGTGGAATACAATCATGATTGTTCTTTTACCAGTTGAAAGCAATGATATTTCAATCTTACCTGAATAATTTGGATTATCAACAAGATTGTTTGACATTCAAAAAAGTAAAAGAATTGTTGACGGAAATGTCACCCCCTAAAAAAACACATTGATCTCAAACCATTATATGACAGGAGACTTTTCGCGTGAGAATAATTGATTTCTCACCAATAAGATAGCTTCTGAATGACAATGTTAAATAGTCAACGAAATAATGAATTATTTTCCTTAATATAAAAGTTGATGAGTAAAGTGAGAAGTTAGCTGTAGGAGATAATTTATTCGTGGCTGCTAAGGGTGATAAAACTTTTGAATAACATGTTTTAAAAATATGGCTCTCGACGCTAAGTATAGTTTCTCAAGCGACAAATATAACGACGCAATTCAGATCGTCGACAAGAACTTGTAAGTATTATAACTTTATTTGTCAATGTTTGCTTTCTGGCCTGTATTTGTTTTTCAAGTTGTAAAATAATTTTTTATCTTATGATGTTTTTTTATGTCAATATCGAGTTTCAGTTTAATAAAAATCATCTAAACTAAATTGATAAAAATTATCATTGAATAATTATTTTATTTAAAATTCATTGGAATAATGCATAAAATGTAATGAAATATGTAT
>WSXT02087995.1:0-11803 GCA_011762715.2 Neuroterus valhalla
AATTTACTGTATTTATTCATGCCAGTAGGTCTTTATTTTATATTTATATCATTTGAAAACTTCCCTCTCTAACGATAAGTATATATTTAAATGTGCACGAAAATGTCAAAAATACTCTAATCTCAAAATTAAATACTTTCATTCTACTCAGCAAAAGTTTGCAGAGTTACATAATAATTTGCTAAAAAAAATTTATTATCGTCACACATAAATTATAAAGCGAAACGGAAAATTCAGTTATGATATTCATTGAGTGAGATATAAGTATTTGATTTTAAGATTTGAATCGAGCATACTTAGCATGTGAGTATTTTTTCATCCTGGCAACTTTTTTATTCAAGTAGTAATATCGCAAAATACTGTAATTTTGATCCTCAATGCATGAAAACATTTTTGCAACTATTTCTTTTTCTGTATTCATTTCCAAAGGAAGAGGAGGATAAAGTCTAATTGAAAAGCGCGCTCTGATAAGGAAATCCTTATTCCTGTTGGCCCTACCAATCAGAAACGATTCCTACATATCCCAACTCTCCCTAGATGAACTTTAATGTAGACTAGGTCCCAGCAAACACCTTCTGTAACTGTTCCAGATCAAAAAAGGAAATGTGTACTATAACACTTGTTACAACATGGTAGAGGAACGGTTCTAGAACCGAAGGGTAACAGTTTTCTAGAACACTTGTGGCAGAACTGTTCTAGAACTATGTGACAGCACTGTTCCGTAACAGTTGTTATGGGGCTCTTTCAGAACAAACCGATCACAGACGTTCTAGAATTAACATAACATTTGTTCCAAGTTTGTTCTAGAATTTTGCCATAACGGTGTTTTAATAAAGTTCTAGAAACTAAAGTTCTAGAACGAATCAGGAACACAAATTAATAACTGATCCAGAACAGTTATAACGTAATTGTTCTATAACTCTTCTATTGCAGACGCTCTACAACTTTTGTTTCAGGTTCAATCTATAATTTTTTTGTGAGGGTGATATGTCAACGTTCTAGAACTGTGTTACAAATGTCCTCTAGAACCGACGGAGAATCTTATAGCCATCACAGCACGCTGCCATGAAGAGTAAAAGATTCCCTGTCAGTGGCAGCACTTCCATATGTTTTCCACGTATCAGGAGATTTCCACCATGGATTTTCGAAGTTTTTTGGATTTTCAGAGAAATATAAGGATTCTAGAAGGATTTACAGGAGTCAAAAGTATACACAAATTTCCAAAACTTCGATAATTCATGGTTATTTATTGCCCTTCCGATGATGCAGCTTATCAAGCGTGAAAACCAAATGAGGAGAAAACTCCTGAATGTAAAAATAGCTCGGACGTACCGCCACCGACGGAGAATCTTATAGCCTTCACAGCGCGCTGCCATGCAGAATACAAGATTCCCTGTCAGTGGCGGCACTTCCGAATATTTTCAACGTGTCAGAAGATTTTGCAACTCTTACACGAAAAAAAATATGTTATCGAATTTTTCGTTGACTGTCAACCACTTTTGGATAGAATGGAAAGTTCGTGAAATTTTCATTCACTATTTATTAAATCTTGTGCACTGTTCATTGCATTTTCTTGAAGTTTGCAAAACAAATGAACAAGTCAGTCGAGGTTCAACAAAATTTAATAAACAGTGCACGAGACTATGAAAAAAATCAATGAAAGTTTTACGAACTGTTCTTCACATCAAAAGTGGTTGACAGTTAACGGAAATTTCGAAAACCTATTTCTTCCGTGTACGACTTTTTTTTAGTCCACCGTGCGTTGAAGAATAGTATATTACATAGCGAGCGGCTGATATTACTGACGAGTGTGGAGTTGCTGGCCCGAGCGAAGCGAAGGCAGCACCACACGAGTCAGTGATCTCCGCCACTCACCATATACGATATTTCTCATAAAAAATGCATGGAAAACTCGGCTTTCGGCGACTCTTGAGTGATAGCAAAATAAGAAAAATTAGAGTTTCAAGGTTATGGTTGACAACATATGACAATCACATATATTATTACCTTATTGGTTGGCATTACTGACGCCTATTACGTGCGCGACTCAGTGATGCCAATACAAAAAACTCTCAATTTTTTCCTGCTTGCATAGATGATTCACTTCCACAGCTCCAGATGATCTCCATTCGCCACTAGTGGCGAATAGAAATCTCGGTTAGTCTAGGAGCAACAATGGGTTTCGTGGCCCTTTAATGTCCGTGAGGATATCAAGGTTATTTTTATGTATTTTTGCCTCCTGAATCCGATTTTCGAAGGCGCCGAGCCGTAAATGGTCAAATTACAAAGTTATTAACAAATTAATTGTTTAAACAATTGCCACTTTTTACCTGTTCAAGTAACAGGGCCCTGCGGTATAGTAAATGATTCCAAATTTATTCAGAGACACGCTCGTTTTTTAAAATTTCAAAAATAATAATTAGAACCCAAGATATTGCAAATAAACCACAGAAAACCCATAGAAACGGAACATTTTAGTGTTTACACGCTACAACTTGTTTCCTATTGAAGTAATGAACTTTAGAAATATATAAAAATGTTTGCAATTTAATAAGGAAGAGGTCTGTGTTTCATATTTATTCAAATAATAAACAGAAATGAAATTATCGCAAGTTAATCAAACAAAAATCGACCGTTTTCGGACGATTCAATTGTTTAAAGGCTCATTAACTTCCTCCTATGAATGCAGATTAAAAAAACCAATCAATTTGTCTGAAGCTAAAAAATCGTTTGGTCACTATTAGGCACCACCAACATTCATAGGAGGAAGCTTATGAGCCTTTAAACATTTGAACCGTTCAAAAACGGGCGATTTTTGTTTATTTAACTTGCGATATTTTCATTTCTGGTTATTATTTGAATAAATATGAAACACAGACCTCTTTCTTATTAAATTGCGAACATTTTCATATGTTTTAGAAGTTCATTACTTCAATAAGAATCAAGTTGTAGCGTGTTAAACACTAAAATGTTCCGTTTTTATGGGTTTTCCGTGGTTTATATGCGATATCTTGGGTTCTTATTATTATTTAAAAAATTTTAAAAAACGAGCGTGTTTCTGAATAAATTTGAAAATATTTGATATACCGCAGGGCCCTGTAACTTGAATAGGTAAAAAGTGGCAATTGTTTAAACAAGTAATTTGTTAATAACTTTTTAGTTTGACCATTTACGGCTTTGCACCTTCTAAAATCGGATTCAGGAGGCAAAAATACATTAAAATAACCTTGATTTCCTCACGGACATTAAAGGGCCACGAAACCCATTGTTGCTCCTAGACTAGGTAGTAATCCTCCATATTCGCATCGTTCAAGAGGCGGCGAAAGTCGAATTTTCGTCGCGCGTATTATAAAACATATTGTATGCACTCCGGTATGAAGCAAGCGTATTTCGTCATTTCTAGGTGCATAATAAAGAGTTAAAATTATTTTTACACCTTTACATGTAGGAAAATTCGCATCATATATTCTAACCTTCTCCTCCATCACCTGCACCAAATCCTCCACCTCCTCCTCCACCTGATCCAGCTCCATAGCCTTTTCCACCTTCTCCAGATCCTCCTTATAAAAGGAATGTAATGAATACTTCGAAACTTTGTGACTTAGTGTTATTTTATCAATCATAAAGAATTTTCAGAAATTCCAGGAATTTATGAGTTCCCAAAATATTCCAGAAGAGTTTTGGAATTTACAGTTCTGAACATCAATTCAAATGATTTTTAGGCCTCCATATGGAGAAAATAGTCCATAAAATTATCTCACCCCTTCCTCCTCCTCCACCTACGCCGATTCCACCACCTTCTCCACCTCCTGCAAGTAAGAAAAAATTAATAGAATTAGATTATTCTTAGGGTTTGTATTGTTTCATAAAATTGTCGTGTATGAAATCAACTCATAATTCATTCTACGCCTTAATCTTAAAATAAAATTTTGATAGTAATTTCTTACCCATTCCTGAACCTCTATTTTCTCCTACCCATTTTGAGGATGATCGATAACTGAACTTCTCTGTAATTGGGAAATGCAGATAATTTAAATTGATTATCATCGAAACTTGTTTTTAATCAAATAAAAAGATTCAAAAAGATAATAAATGTATTCTCTAGTGTTTGAATGAATAAATTACCCTTTCGTCTTTCATGTCTGTGGCTTCCTAGTAGTCCAACTATAAAGCAAAAAATACAAACGGATTATTCCTCTACAATCGCCATCCGTAACATTAATTTGAAATGAATTGAACGCTTCCGTTTGGGAATTTTTTTTTCCGTAATTAGTTACCTCTTTCTCTCCTTTTTTCCTTTACTTTGTATTTGATTTTAGTCTTCTCTGTAACAATAATATTTAACTAATTTGAAATATTGATCATTGAAAAGTTTTATTCTATAATAAAATGCAGACATACAGAAAGGTTATTCTTGTTTTCTTTCTTAAATATATTACATACACAACTGTCATTCATGGAATTATTTGAAATTACATTGTATTGCTTGACTGTTGAGAATATATGATATTTTTATGTACAAGTATCATACATTTGTACATTTAATCTAAAATTTGGCATATGGAGTAAGAGATTGCACAACGTATAATTAAATGCGTGCACATAAATCTTGATCCTTCGACAATTAAATCGAATAATTCTACTTTGCACAAATTCCACAAAATAATACTTGTAATTTTGAATTATGATAGTAAAAAGTTATGATAATTCTATATTTTTATTCGGGCATTAAAAAGTTATTATCTCTTCTTGTAAAACAGGAATGTCAATGTTTTTGAAACGGGAAGGTTAAAGAGAGCGAATAATGAAGGAACCTAGCATACAAGCAGCTGTAAAATCATTCAAATTATAACGTTCATAGTGAATTTTTGGAAAATGTCACCTCCACATCGTACTCTAATCATTGAAAGCAATCAAGTCAATGAATTTCAGGTTATAGAAATTCTTGAAGATTTTAGGGCATCGAAGAACTTAGTGTTCCAAAAAGACGGTATATTCAAATGATTTTACGTATATATACATATATTGAATTGTTATCCGATTTTCCTGACAAGTTTACTGTGAAATAGTATATTATGCCCCAAGAGAGGAAGAAGAGCGCTATCACCTTTCACTCTCGGTGCACGCTATTTTTAACAGCATCTGCATAAAAAGTGTGATTGTTATGTCTGAGCAAGTGGATTGCAAGAGAGCTGAAAATAATTGATGTTAGGTTGTCATGGTTAGAAGTAATTTATACTCTCTAACGTCATATTATTTTTCCTCTCAAAAGCTACTTTCGTTCCCTTGCAGAGGGAAGTATAGCAAAATATTCCAATTCCAGCCGGTTTAATCGCAAACTGCGTAGTATTTAAGTTGTTTTTCTCCGATTGCTCTAAGATACTCTGTTTTGCATCTGCTCTTGAGGCACAATAAAATCGCAATTTTCGCGCAGGAGTTGAAAAATTTTCGAGGACGAAGAAATATTAATCATGTTCACTCACCACGTCCTCCTCCCCCTCCTCCCCCTAGTCCAATCCCTCCGCCAAAACCACCTCCTCCACCTTTTCCAGCTCCTCCTTGTAGAAATAATGTGAAAAAATAGGTTTTCATGCATGAAGAATATCATATATACCTATGCATGTATATATCATAGAGTATCATTAGAATGCATTCTAATAATCTTCCCTCACCTCCTCCTTCTTCATCTACGCCGGATCCGCCACCTCCTCCCATTCCTCCACCACCTCCATATCCTCCACCTTCACCTCTATCTCCACCTTCTTCAGCTCCTCCTTGTAGAGAAAATGTATCAAATAATAGATTATCATACAGAAAAGATGCAAATTCTGCTTAATGACCGTCAAAAATATATCTATTTTAGAATGATCTTACGTCTGCGTATAAAAATCATATCTGATTCTGTTCTCTCACCTCTTTCTCCTCCACCTACGCCAAATCCGCTACCCTGGCCTGATCCTTCACCCCCGCCTCCTCCTCCACCTTGTTCACCTACTCCTTGTATTAATTAAGTATTAGGATAGGATTAGTATTAGGATAATGATTAATGAAAAAAATGAGCATGCTCTGCAGAATTGCAATATGCCCTATTTTGAAGATTTCAGAAGAAGCCCAAGGAACCAAAATTTTGCAATTCCTGTTTTTTTTTGGGAGGAAAAAAAATGTTTGTACTCCAACCCAAACCTTGCTTGAAGAGAGAAAAGACATACACCAAGTTCTGTGCCTTTTAGGAATTCAAGCTTATTTTGAGTGTACTGTACCGACTATGTGGTACAGAAATGTTTTCTCAAATTTGATTTCAGGACTATAAGTCAATTTGCACCAAATTAGCGATTGAATGAATGTTGTAGTGCACCCTTTGATAGTTACTTGTGTTATATAATTTTCATTCTTGGGAAGACTTTTATCATATTTTCTCACCTCCTCCTTCTCCTCCTCCTCCTCCTCCTCCTCCTCCTGCTCCTCCTCCACCTTCGTCTGCTCCCCCATCTCCTTCACCTCCTCCTTGCAGGGGAAATCGAATATTACGATGGTGAATAATGGAAAAAAATGAGCGTGCTCTACAAAAGTGCATTATGCGCTATTTTGACGATTTTACCAGAAGCCCCAGGAACCAAAATCTTGCGATTCCCGGTTTTTCCGGGGAAGAAAATGTGTTTGTACCCTAACCCAAACCTTGTTTGATGATACTTGTCTTATATAATTGTCATCTTTGGGAAGAGTTTAGGAATAAATATCTGCTTTTTCTACAAAAAACAACTTTAGTCATATTTTCTCACCACTTCCTGCCCCACCTCCTGCGCCTCCACCTGACCCATATCCTCTTTCTACGCCCAAACCTAATTGTAATCCTCTATCTGTCCCGCCTCCTCCTTGTGGATGAAATGTAAAAACCATCAATTATGATTAAGAAAAAATTTAACTTTTGTAACAAAATGATCATCGATAAAATTATTTCTAAATGCATTTTATGCCTTCCTATAAAAAACTATTTTTATCATATTTTCTCACCTCCTCCTTGTCCACCTCCTCCGCCACCTCCTCCGCCATCTCCTGTAATAAAAATTGATTGTCCAAAATTTGTATCTTGTACACAATCTCAATCGAATGAACTATTTGAGAACAAATATTACGGTACTTCATGAAAATAAATTTATGTAATATTTTGTCACCCGTTCCTCATGTCCTACCTCTTGATATCTCTTTCCACGATGATTTCTGGAAGGAGCTTCCTTTAATCATGAATTTGAACTAGTTTGAATCGATTATTATCAAAAAAATATTTTTCTACTGGATTTGAAAACACGTTACCTCTATAGGCTCCGAAATGTCCTTGTAGCTCACCTAAAATTAGAAAATACTAATTTATCATCCAACCTTCGAACTAGGAGTATAATGACTGAAATAAAATATAGTTTTTCTACAACGTATAGAGCTATTATAAGAGATAGTTATGGAAAGAAATTTCCATTGAGACACATATTAAGCGAGAGAAAGGGATGATATTTGTGGGTCTTTGAGATATACCATGGAACCCTGTAACCATATAACGTATAATTGTCAGCCCAACTTCTTTCACTATTTTTTTCTCTAGCTTCCTTATGAGCTCAAAATGGAATGAACCGAAAATGTTCGAAAAAGAAAACAAAAATCAGCCAATTTTAGGGAAAAATCTTATCTTCAGGCAAGGTGCATTACGTTCCATGGAAATTGTAAAGGACCACAATGAGCAGCCCTAGTGAAGGGAGTTCATAGCCTTTCAAGAAATATCCAATAGATACGAGTTGATCCCAACAGTAGAAGGAACTAAGCACAGTTTGTAATTCCAGGAATATTACAGTATTGGAATAAACAAATGGATCTCAAGAGCATTTGAGACTTAGTGAGAAAGTTTTGATAAATGCAAAAGAAACCAGGTCAACGTCTCTTTGTTTCTGAGATGAACTCCATCAGTATACGGGTTTGGTAAGATCAAGCTTGGGAACTCTGATCAAAACCAACAGTAAACAATGATGTTTTCCTAGGTCTTCGAAAGTCGTAATAAATCCCTACAACTTTGATGGCAAATCTGGAAATATTGCAGATAGAGACCAGATGTAGAAATTCTGTTTATTCTCTCTTACTAAGAGTAAGACTTCTTATCATAAGACCAGTTTACATCTAACTGTATTCTTTTTTCTATCTGGAAACGTAAGAGCTGTGCCAGAGCCGCCAGTGAGGCATAGTTTCTTCAAGTCCGTAACAAGTAGAAATTGTTTAACTCAGGTCATTAGTGCTGCATTTGCACCTCTGAGAGTGCAAGTGCCAAAAACAATTATTTCAAACGAATATTCTGAGAAGCGTCACCACAGCCCTCTTTTCAGATCATGAAACCTCTTTGGTTTTCAATCCTCAATCATGATGGAGATGCTCTCTTTCAAAAGCATACACTTTTGGGTCATTCATATCAAATGTATATGTGATGACGATATTTTGACTTGCCGTAGAAGTATTTAAGAGAATCGATTAGTGCTCAAAATAGTGGCAAGAATGTGATTCAAAATAAGGAAGGTTGTGGTGCTACTCCAAAAGACGCCATCTTGGAAGTTTGGTTAACACAAGATGTTTTTTATGTGAGAAGGTTAATCTGGTTTTACAATCTGGTTTCCTGGTACTCAATCCAGGCAATCAGCAAAATACGATTGAATACTGCAACGTCTTTGCAGATGCTTCTGTCAACCAGCAGATTTTCTCGGCAACCAGCTATGCCTCTTTTGGATTCAGTTTGTTCATTAATCTCTCTCCACACTGGTCCTATTGTTTTAACAGTCCCATCGTTCAGGATAGCTGTAAAGGTCCCATACAGCATGTGGACAAGTTATTGGCCTATAGGTCCTTGAGTAGGAGAAGTCACCTTCCTTTGGTTGAAGTACAGTACGTACTTGCACTGCAAGAAAGGAGTCTTCAACTTCAAATATACGGTCAAGGCCCGGGTCAGATGTTGGTGTCTGGATATAAAATTCTTTTACAAGAAGTAATGAATACCATCTGTTCCGGTAACGGAGGAGTTCTTCGGGCCACTTATTGCTTTCTTCGCTTTTCCGACATCAGTGATAAGTGGGGATTTCCTTTTAGACTTTATTTGGTCGTCGCACAGCTTCTTTAAACGCAGTGTTCATTATCCTTGAGCCTCGATGGAAATATCAGAAGTGGGTCTCTGTGCTTAAGGATGTACTCTAATTACAGTCAATCTCAAAATTCGATAATCTTTATGATGATTTACATAATTGACCAAAATGTATCTATTAATGATTGCTGCGTGTTCTGAAGGAGGCTTATAAGTGTGCTTCAGAAAAAAATAATTCAGGTTGAAATTGTTTATTTATCATAAGTTATTCACAGTCTCAGTTTTTGCTATTTCGTTAGGGAAAAGTTACAATTTTGATCTGATATCCTCATGATCAAGGCCTCGTTTATTTCTCGGGAAGATCCTCTATAATTTTTTTTGGGTAGTGCCGACTAAAATTCGAACTTTCATTGTTTATAACAATTACAATAAATATGGTTTCCAAATAAATGATTCCAAAGAAATCTACCCAAATAGAATTGTAGAAAATCGTCCGAAGAATTAAATGAGGCCTTGAACATTAGGATTGGATAAGAATTTTAACTTTTCTCTAACGAGAAAGAAAAAAGTAAAACGGTAAATAACTTCTGAAAAATAGACAATGTCAACGTAAATTTTTTTTTTCTGGAGCATACTTAGAAGCCTTCATCTTAATACGCAGCATTTATAATAGATGTATTTTGTTCGATTTTATAAATCATTATAAAGATTATCGAATTTTGAGATTGACTGTAACTAGTGTACATCCTTAAGACACATGGGGGTTTTGCCGTCCCACCATTGTGATTTAATTGTACCGAGTGAATTACTCATTTCACGGTCTTGGCGATGGTTGTTTAACCAATTTTTTAAGTACATAATACAATTTATGCACCATGGGTAATTATTAAATAAATATTGAATTGATTAACATATGGTTATTAAAATATGTAATTTTCTTACCGAAGGTATGGAATAAAACCAGCAAGGTCAAGAAGTAGGTGCAAAAATCGGTCCTCATCTTGCCAAGTTGAAGAGACTGATTCTTGAAGAACTGCTTAAGGAGTTGAACCCCTGATGAATTGTAGGCGCAACTTTGGCTGTATATATACCAGCTTTTATCTTGGTTTTCCCCCGAAGAACGCCAAACATTTTTAAGGGGCACTGAAAATTGTAATGATTTTTTGTTTACGAAAACATGTTTTTGTGAAACTTTACGATATTTGACTCCATATGTTCACTTTAAACATGAAATTATAGAAAATCCTTGAGATGAAATTGGCATACACGTGTCTATAGTAAATCCTTACACACTGAAATGTTTTATATTTTTCTAACATATTGACTCTAATTCTGTCTTTTGCTGTTCAATGTATAGAATTTATTTAAATAAATCCAAATTCCATAAGCATTTAGAGATAATTAAGAATATTTTGCAATGTTGAATGATATTTATTGCAGCTAGCTACTCAGGAAAACGCGTCTTCAAATAACAATACAACCATTATATATCAAATTTTTGTTTTTTCAACAACACCCCCAATTTTCCTCCTTGGGTAGAAAAAATGTACATGCTTTTCCTAAATTTCACATTCTCAAAATCATTTCATATCGATGAGGTAATAAAACCTCAATTTCCTCAATTTCTCACGAAAAAGAATAATTTTTCAAATATATTTCTGGTTTTGAAATATGGAAACTTGTGAATCCATCAAAAATGATGATCTGAAAATGCCCCTCTCTTTTTCCCCGAGAGGAATGTACATAGGATTTTATCTTCAAAGCAGACATAATATTCTTCATTATCAAGAAACTAAAAGAAGAATACACCAAGTAAACAAACAAATACTGAGTACAAAACTTCACCAGAAAAATATATAATTACAATTATTACCCAGTCGAATTTAATTAAGTAACATTCATTTTTCAAGGGTGTTATAGGATAAAATATATTTCATGGTACTCTAGGAGTCTTTAAATTTTAATAAACTTTACTTTCTTACTTGTATACTTTAACTTATATAACTTATACTTGTATACTTGTTATACTTGTATAACTTTACTTGTATACTTTCTCTATATTTTGTAATCGTCAGTATGCTTCTACATTTGTAGATCTTGTTTTATAATGAATCTGAAATAAATGATAGAAATGCTTTAATTTTATAGCCATATATTTTTTGATACCGAAATCTCAGGAAGTTTAACATATACAGACCTATTAAACAGTCTGACGCCACCTCTGAACAATGTTTCGAAAGTAAAAAAAAGATCAGGGTATTATCTCGTTATCGAAAGAAACGAATTAGAAACACAGAATTGCCAAAAAATTATAGAAAAGTGGAACATACTAAACATATTAAAATAACATAATAATAATAAAACTACATAATAAAACATAATAAAATAATGAACATAATAAAAGTAACGGAATGGCTATTTCGGCCGAAAAAGCTGTCGAAATAGCATGCTTGCCTCATCTCGCCCGATGAAGCTGTAAAAATAAGGAAAATAGTTATTAGACTGAATTATATATATATGAATTATTTTTTGCAATAAATGATTTGTATCATCATTTCGTTGGGAGTAAAAGTTCCATGAAGTCGTCGATCGAAGGAACATATTTTCAATTTATCGTTAAGAAAAAAATCTGCCCGCTTCGCGGGCACATTCTCATCGCGCGCTTCGCGCGCAGCTCGCTTCGCTCGCAAGTATCAG
>WSXT02088006.1:0-11803 GCA_011762715.2 Neuroterus valhalla
CTGATTCAAAATTCGACAATTTGATGAAAATTTGTTTTTTTTTTTTTAAATTGAAAATTCAATTTTTTCGTTGAAAATTCACATATTTTGTTGAAAAATCGATTTTTTGTAGAAAATTATCTTTTTATTCGGAAGTTGATATTCTTCTTCAAAAACTCTTCTTTACGGTTAAAAATTCAAGTTATACAGTCAAACATTTTTCATTTTGGTCGAACATTCATCTAGTTGAAAATTCTTATGTTTGGTTCAAAATTAATTTTTCGAACCAAAAATGTCACTATTCCATTTTTGTTTGGAAATTTTTATTTTTATGGTTCGAATTTCAACCATTCTGTTGAAAAATTGTATTTTCTGGTTGAAAATTGTATTTTCCGGCTGTAAATTAATTTTTTGTCAAAAATTGATGTATTCTTTTTTGTTAAATGTTTATCATTTCAGTTAAACCTCCGTCTTTCTGAGTTACAATTCAACTGCTTCACTTTAACATTTACAATTTCATTTGATTCTTCATCATTTTGTGTATAAATGTAATAATTTGTTTGACAGAAGTTCTTTTGTTTGTTGAAAGATAGCTTTTTTTGTTGGAATTTAGTTTTTTGGTTGTTGTAAGTAATTTTTTTCAACTTAAAATTTAACTTATCCCCAATTGAAAATATCATGGTTTCTTTTAAAAATCTGTTTAGTTCAACATTGATTTTTCTCAATTTCAAATTTGAGCAATTAAATTTTCGTTTAATTATCTTTTTCAGCAAAATTTATTTATCTGTTTGAAAACTCCACTCCTTCGGTCGAAGATTTTTTTGTTTGTTTGTATAAAACACTTATGCTTGGTTTGAAATTGGTTTTTTAAACTGAAAAAGTTACTTTCTATTTTTGGTTGAAAATGATTATTTTTTGACTTTGAAATTCGCCTTTTTTGTTAAAACATGATATTTTTTCTTAGGAAATGATCCTTTCTATTTGGAAATTCATCTTCTTGTTTAAATATTCACCTTCGTGGTAGGAAAATGAAGTGCTCCAGTTAAATATTTATCTTTTTAGTTGAAAATTCATCTTCTTGTTTTGAAATAAAACTTTTCTGGTTAAAGATTTTTGTTATCGTAAATTGAGTTTTGTTTAACTGTTTAAATTTTTGCAAGAAAATGATATTTGTTTGTTGAAAATTATAGTATTCTTTTCAAAATTGATTTATTTTGCAATGTTTGAGCTGTCGTCTTAAAGGATATTAAAAATGAACGTCATGAATAAAAATAAACGTTTGGGTTTTGCGACAACTATAAATATTTTGCTTCTAGGTGACCGGGAAAATTGAAAAAATTGACCTTGAAGAACCGGGAAAGGACCGGGAATTTGAAATCGTCCGCCGAATCGCCACCCTGATTAGTGTACACTAGGTTTCAAAACATAATAACAAATAATTCAGTAGAGTAACTTGAGATAGTGATTTTAAAATATTTTTCAAGTTTCATTCAATTCATAACTGAGAATAATATCCCATAAAAATTGACTCTTTTTTGAAGAACCATCACCAATCTCATTGACTTATTTATTGTCACTTGATACATTCTTTTTCTTCTAATTTGATGTCTTCCAAAGCAGATTTGAACAAATTTAAAGAAGATATGACGCACTGATCTCTGTGGAGGAGGAAAGCATTGATTTCCCGAATTTGGTTCACTAACGATTAGACTCGCGCACTAAAGTCGAACAGAGAAAGTTGCAGGCTACAGCTTCTGTATAGCTTCTTCAGCTGTAATCGATATCTGCATTTCACTTGACTAAAAATGTGATTTTTACAGGCAATGTCATGATGTTGGAAGCTGATATCGTCCTGGGAAATCTAACGAATAATGCAAGCGCAACTATGATACCTATTATGGGACATCCTCCACAAGAGACAAGTGACATATCCCTCGATGAATTTCTCACCATTGTTCTCAAGAATGGTACAAAAGGTCTAAAACTGGACTTCAAATCGATTGAAGCCTTCAAGGCAGGACTGGAAGTCATCGAAAAACATAAATCGAATGTAGGTGTAACTTGGTTGTCTTTGGAACAATCGCTAACAATTATGTTTCAGGGTGGCGACTTGACCGGGAAACCGGGAAATGACCGGGAATTTAATTAGAAACCGGGAATTTACTTGACTCAACCTAGACTATCAAAAATTCTACCGGAAAAATACGAGAAATGACCGCTTCCTTTTAATGAATCAGAAAGATATCTTTTTTTTTTATTTAAAGAATGTAACGCTCCTTTATTCTAATTCTCAAAATATTTAAATATATCTATACGTCATGGGAGGAAGGATTTCTTCTTTTTCCATTATAAGAAAAGCGTTTTCCAAATTTGTTGCTCTGTGAGATTTTTTCAGCTGACTCAATTTTGATAATCGAATTGATGATAGCCCAAACCTACAGAAAGAATAATTATCTTTATTTTTTCCAAAGAATGTGTTTATGACGTTTTATTTGCTTTTCCTTATTTATCTGACTTGGGACAGGGAATTGCAGAAAATATTTATTGAGAAGAATTTTTTAAAATCGTTCCTCCAATTCGAAATTCATTACAATTTTAAAGTTCTCTCTTCCTAATTTTAAATAAAGAGAGTACTTCAAGCAGTCTTTAGAGTAGAAGTAGCATTCCGAAGAAGAAACATCAATATTAAAAATAATAAAATAGTGACACTAAATATTAAAAATATATAATATTTTTATATTTATGGTTCGAATGGCAACCATTATGTTGAAAAATTGTATTTTTTGATTGAAAATTAATTTTTTGTCAAAAATTGAACTACATATTTTAATTAAATGTTCATCATTTCAGTTAGGCATTCGTCTTTACGGTTTAAAATTCAACTATTTCAGTTCAAAATTTACAGTTTCCTTTGAATCTTTATCTTTTTGTGTATAAATCTAATAATTTGTTTCACAGTTTTTTTAAATTATAAGTAATTTTTTTCAACTGAAAATTTAACTTATCGCAATTGGAAATTTCAAAGTTTCCTTTGAAAAATCTATTTTTGTAGTTTAACATTTCTTTTTTTCAATTTGAAATATGAGTAATCGAATCCTCGTTTAATAATCTTTTTCAGTTGAAGTTATTTATCTGTTTGAAAACTCAACTCCTTCAGTTAAAGATTCTTTTTTATGCATAAAAGACCCGTGGTAGGTCAAATTTTTTTTTTTATAACTGAAAATGTTACTGTTCCATTTTCGGTTGAAAATTATTTTATTTTTTTATTTTGAAATTCGATTTTTTTGTTAAAACATTATCTTTTCTATTAGAAAATGATTCTTTCTATTTAGAAATTCTTCTTCACGGTTAACAATCCAAGTTATGCAGTCAAACATTTTCCATTCTAGTGGAACATGCATCCAGTTGAAAACTCTAATGTTTGGTTTGAAATTAATTTTTCAAGTCAAAAAAGTCTCTATTCCATTTTTGTTTGAAAATTTTTATTTTTATGGTTCGAATTTCAACCATTCTGATGAGAAATTGTATTTTCTGGCTGATAATTAATTTTTTGTCAAAAATTGAAGTATTCTAGTTAAATGTTCACCATTGCGCTTTCTGGTTTGAAATGCAACTACTTCAGTTGAACATTTACAATTTCATTTGATTCTTTATCATTTTATGTAAAAATGTATTAATTTGTTTGAAAGTTAGTTTTTTTTTTTTTGTTATAAGAAATTTTTTTCAACTGAGAATTTAACCTATTCCAATAAAAAATTCCACAGTTTCAGTTGAAAATCTATTTTTTTAGTTAAACATACATTTTTTTTATTTTAAATTTGAGTAATAAAATTTTCGTTGACGATTCATCTTTTCAGTAAAAGTTAATAATTTATCTGTTTGGAGACTAAGCTCCCTCAGTTAAAGATTCTTTTTTCGAGTATAAAACATTTATGCTCGTTTTAAAATTGGTTTTTTGAACTAAAAATTTTACCGTTCCATTTTTGTTTAAAAATAATTATTTTTCGACTTTGAAAACCGAATATTTTGTTGAAACATCATGTTTTTTTTCTTTTTTCTTCTTGTTTGAATATTCACCATCATTGTTGGAACTTGAAGTGCTCCAGTTAAATATTTATCTTTTTAGTTGTAAATTCATCTTTTTGTTTTGAAATATAACTGTTCTGGTTAAAGATTCATAACGTTATTTGAAAATTCATCGCATTGGTTGAAAAATGAACTATTTTCTTGGAAATCTATTTTTCTTTTGTTATCGTAAATAGATTTTTTCAATTATAAGTTTAACTGTTCCAATTTATGTAAAAAAAATGATATTTTGTGTTGAAAATTAGATTATTCTTTTCCAAATTCATTTATTTTGCAATGCTTGATCTTAAAATTTAGGAAACCTGAAATTGAAAAAAATCCAAATCCGAATTCCTCCTAACGTCCAAAATTCATGCGAAAATCTGCAGCTCCTGGAAATTGAAATAAAAAAACAAGAATCCAACGACCCCATTTTGGACAAGCACCCCTGAATACACCCATCAATAAAAAACCTGAATACCGCTTTCAGGTAGATAGCAGCCTGGGTTTCTCCAGTGTTTTGATCTACATGGTCATTTCTATTATTTTTTTAAATTTAATTAAATTTTTTATTTTTATTCATTTTTTTCACTTTTATTTATTTATTTCATTTTGTTTATTTTATTATATATTTTATTTTTCTTTCATTTATTCCTCTTTTTTCCTTAATAAGTGTGTTGGGTGAACACAGAAACGTTGGAAGATATTTTTAATCATTTTGTTTTGTTTTTTTAGGGGAAAAAAAGACGACAGATACAAGATAGAGAAAGAAGGGGATTTTAAGGTTGCTTTCTCTGTTATCTTCCCTTTTTTTATTCAGGTTTTTTATTGATGGGTGTATTCAGGGGTGCTTCTCCAAAATGGGGTCGTTGGGTTCTTGGTTTTTTATTTCTATTTCCAGGAGTTGCAGATTTTCAAATGTTTGATCTGTTGTGTTAAAGGTGATTAGAATGAACGTCATGAATGTAAATAAATGTTTGCGTTTTGCGACAAATATAAATATGTTACAATTAGTTGACCGGGTAAATTGAAAAACATGACCAGGAAGAACCGGAAAATGACCGGGAATCAGAAATCGTCCGCCTAATCACCACCCTGATTATGTTTTAAAAGACAAATCAAAATTGATATTTATTATTATTTACAGCTGACAGTTCCTTTTTGGCTCAATGCTGACATTCTATCAGGTCCGGTGAATTCAACTGTTGATACAACTCTTAAGCCAGTCAATGCTAAAGGATTCCTAGAGGGTGCCAAGAAGACAGTTCCTCAAAGTACCTTATCTATTGGTTGGGTCACTAGGTACGTTTATCAACTAGAGTATAATTTTTTTATTGATCGAAAATAGCTTTGCCGACTCTGATAATTATTCAAGGGTAAAACAAGAAAATGTTCGATTCCAAAAACTCTTTTGTTCTAGAAAATTCAATTTTGGAACCAAAATTTTGGAGTTGAAAAATTCGTTTCTCTTTGAGATTTTTGAAACCACTGAATATAATTTTTCTCTCTATGATCACCATGATTTCCACAATTTCCGAAGACTTCTCAGGTCATATGTTCTATGATCTTGTATTAAAAATGTGTTCTTTGTTATCTCTTTCAAACATTATAAAACTCATTCAACAATTCTATTAGATGATTCGTATTAAAAAAAGCATATTTATGCGTTTCCAGATACGATGCCAAAAATAATATCACTGGGAACTACACGAAAGCGCATATTGAAGAGATGCTGAAAACTATCAAGGACAACAACGTTACTCAGACAGTCACTTATCCTATAAGAGCAGCTTTAGCAGTGAATGACATTGTAGTAATTAAAGACCTTTTGGAGAAAAGCAATAACAAAAATGCAACACTCACTATCTGGTCCGCCAAAGATGACGTAGTTGACGGAAAGAAACTCTCAAAACTGATAACTGAAGTTGGCACTGACAAGGTCTACGTTGATGTTCCAAATGAAGTTTGGAAAAATTTGGACCTCTCCAAAGGTGGAGCTTCGTATATTGGTTCCAGCATAGTTTTGACCATAGTTTCAATGCTTGCAGCTACATTTACCACTCGCACGCTATGAAAATAAGGAAACTAAATAAGAAAATGCAAAGTTAAGGGAGATGCAGGTGAGGATAACTGAAGAACTGAAGATGTCTCCAGCGACGTTGGTTGCACCAAAATAGAGGCTTTATTGCGAAATGGAAGGAACATTTTTTCCTGCAGTATTTTTTTTTGTCCTTTAAAATCTGAACGCAAACGGAATACACGCCTTCACTACAACGAGATCAAGCGTAAAAAATGTTTATGATTGGAAATCCTAGGTCAAGATCTGATCCGAATTGCTTTTTGTAGTGGGTTATAAGCGAATATCTTGATTTCAATAGTTGAAACAAAATTAAAAGCGTTGATAAGAATGCTTTGAATAATCAAAAGTTGTCCTTTGTATTTATATTGCAAAGGTGGTGATCCATTATATTTGGCTAACTTGCTAATGTTTGTTATACTGATTTGTGAAAAATCTCATATGCTGCTTTGCTGGAACTACTAGCATATTATTTTGTACATAAAGGAAAATATTTTCGAAAGTGACTTTTGCAGAACCATTTATGTAATCCAGCTAAAGCTATTTAAGCAAGCTTTATGAGATTTTTGACAAATAAGAAAATATATCTATGTGTGCTTACAATCCATACCGATGAAAATCGATCATAAATTTTTATAAGGGATCGTACTTGAATTACGTAACAGCTCAAGGGGAGTTAATGATTGAAAGTGGGTGGGAGGTCTTGAATGAGCTTATAATTCGTTATGTAATGTAACTACAGCCCCTTTGGTAGTTTGTTCTTATTAGTGCAGAATAAAAACTTAATGGTTTCGATGAAACTTCCAGGCACCTCGTGAAATCATATTTGAATCCCTCAGATAATCAGGTTTTAGGCAGTGCTAAATAGGTCAAGAATTTTGAAATTAAAACAGTTTAACCAGAATTATTGTTGTGAATCTATGTAAAATAATTACTTTGCGATAAACGACGTATTTTCAATCAAGCGATAAATGTATACTTTGTGTTAGTGTTCAGGTTCTTCCACATCGCATTCCAAACAGTACAGAGACTTAAAGAATTTATTACTACTATAGTACAAGTTATTACTACAAGTAGATAATAAGGCATACATTTCTTCTTCGATTAAGAGGTCAATTACCTGCAAAGATGTTATGAATTTGTGAGATCCAGTACTAGAGCTTTTTTTGCGAAATAGCCAAAAAGATTAAAAATGTCAAGATTATTCCTTCTTTTTATAGATTAATAACAGTGTCGTATTTAATTTTCAGGATGAAACTTACAAATTTGTGTGATCTATCTTATTAATTAAAATTGAACTTTATTTTTTGAAAATAAACTTCAAGTTTGAAAAAGTTTTGAAATAAAGTTCAAAATACCGTCGGGTAATATTCAAAATACTTTTGTTACACGTATACGCATTTAATGTGATTAAACATTTACCATTATAACTAATGTGTTAAGTAATTCAATTATTGAGACTCATTTGTAATTTTTAGTTATTAAAAATCTGATTTAAAATTACAATTTTACATTACGTTATTTTTGTATGGAATTAAGTTTAGTGTATTAACAAACACAAAATCGTATATCATGATTTACATCGTTAGTTCGTTGGTTTTCTCAGATTTTCAGTACTAAATATTGATGAAAAATGTAAAATTAATTATTTTTAGTACTTCTAGAATTATGTCAACGCCAAAGGATTCAGTAGTTGTCAAATTAAAAACAACTGGCCACGCTGTGTTTGATAATGAATGAATAAAGTCGTTTGAGAAATTACTTCTGCGTATATGTTGAAAATAATTCTTTTTCTGGTTAGAGCACAGAAATGTCCAAAGTTTGATTTCCCCAGCACGTCTGTAATAAAGAACTCATATGATATTCAGCTTTCTGCCTTATCGACAGAAAGTTTACCGCGGGCGCGGGAACACATTGCGAACAATTTAATCTAAAATCTTGAAAAAAATTATAATTATTTTGTATTATATATTAATCTATCCTTTCTGAACAAATTCGTATCTTTAATTATTCCGAAAGCGAGAAACTTGCCTTGGAAAATACAAAATGAATTAATTTGTTATAGTATTACTAATTTATTACAAAAAATAGTTCATCGATCAAGATTAAATAATTAAGTATAGAATATAGTATGCTTTGAATGGTGATGGGGACTTTCCTTCTTTTTTCAAATAATTGAACAAATTAAATAATTCTAAAAAATTAAAAACTTTTCCATTATTTGAAATAACATGATTGAAAGTTGATGGAATAGAAGAAAAGATCATTTAATTCAAGACGTATCGATTGATTCGTTAGTTCGTGGGTTTCCTCAGTTTTGCAATATCGAATATTAATAAAAAATTTCAGAATCAATTATTTTCAAAACTATTAAAAGTATGTTATAGAGCCAAGGGATTCATTATTTATCAGTCTGTATTTTAAAATTAATGAATAAAGTCGTTTAGGAAATTATATAGTATATTATATATTACATATATATTATATTGGGCTCATAACTTCCAACGGGATAGAATACGTTAATCAAAGCATGATTTTCTATTTTCAAATATTTATCAAAGAGTCAAGATCTGATTTATAATTTTCAAGAAGTTGAAAATAAAATTTTTTTCTTATTAAAGTGCATAAATTTATATTACTATAAGTGAAGTCTGTTTCAAAGTTAGAATATTCTTCAAATTTTTAAATAATTATTTTTAATTTTTTGTGTTTGATGAATGATAGTTCTCAAGAAGTTTAAAATAAAAATTTATTTAGAGCGCAGAAATTTATATTGCATAAGTGTAAGGCTGAAAGCCTGCTTTCAAGTTCAATGTTCCCGTCGGTAATGCAGAACTCTTGAGATATGACGTGTGCCAAGGAGAATTTTTTTTGTTAAAGAAAATCATTATTATTTAGTATTATTATGTAATCATTTCTTCATATTTCGTAACGAATTTCTTACTTTATTTAATCTAAAACTGTTCTTTTGGAATGTTTAAAATGTCAGGTACAATTTTTCATCCAGTAGATCAAAAGAGAAAAATTTTGCTCGGAAAATACAAAATCTAGTTTCTAGTTTTACTCTTCTTTTATTACAAAATGGTATAGTGAATAAAATATATTAATGAAACATAGAGTAGAGAATTGTTCAATTCATGGAGAATATTTTTCTTTTTGCGTTTTTGTAAAACGATTGCTTGTTTTTTAAAGTAAAACTTATTTTACATTTTAACTTATTCCAAAATGTTAAATATCTTTAAGGAACAGTTTTTTAATGCATAGCTTTTTTCACTGACATGATCTTTTCTGCTCTTGCATCATATAAACCGAAAAGATCGCTTTATCCAAGACGAATTGACTGAACTATAATATTATTACATTTTTTTGGCTTCAAGTGAGGCACTTTTGGTAATTCATATAATTTGAAAAAGAAATTCTTTACAGTTAAAAGTTTGTTGTTAACATAATCCAAAGTTGATGGAATAAGAGGATGACTTCTCGATTATATACATAAGAAAGAAATCATAAACGTTTCCCAAATAACACACAAACGTTTTTAAAACGTTTTCAGGCAAACCAAAAACGTTCGTAATTTTCAGTAAGAAAAACGTTTTGAGAACGATGGATGCTTTCGCTGATTTTTGAGACTCAAGTGAACAAAACTTTTCAAAAACGTTTTACCAACGTTTTCAAAATATTTGACCAATTAAATTTTGAGTCACTACGAATTCAACACGTATTTCAAACTTTTTCAAAAAGTTTAAAAGAAATTTGGTAAACGTTCAAAAGAAGTTTGAGAATCGTTTGCGAAACGTTTGAGGAGTAAAATTTTGAACGATCGAAATTACGACCGTATTTCAAACGTTTTGTAAATAATTGGTAAACGTTCCATCAAAAAATTTATCCGATCGATGGCGTGATCTTTTTCGCAAGTGGCAGGAAACTATGGTGATTACTATACATAATACGACTTTCAAACATATAATAATATGAAAAGACAGGGAAAAGTTATCTTTAGAAAGAAGGGTCTATATACCATCAAATTTCTATTTAACGATCAAACGTTCTTCAAACGTTTCTTGAATTTTTCGCAAACGTTTGATAAACGTTGGATAAACGCTCTGTGAATATTTGTTAATGTCTTGCAATCATTTTAGAGAAGTTTGGAAATTTAATCTGCACAATTTTTGCTTAGTCTAACGTTGACCAAACGTTTTCAAAACGTTTACTAAAAGTTTTGTTCAGTCAAAGTATAAGAAATGTGCGGAAGTATCCGACGTTTTGAGAACGTTTTTTTTCACCAAAATTTACAAACGTTTTAACGTTTGCCAGAAAACTTTTGCAAAACGTTCGGTGTTATCCGTGTTATTTCTGTATGGAGGAGCACAGCTGGTTTAGACTGTTATAATATTTTAAATTCAATTTTATGCTTGAAAGATTTATTTCGATTTTGCAACGGTAGGGACACTCAGAAAATGATTAGGTTGAATCAACAAAATTCTTGTTGGTTGATATGGTTATTCTATGGTCCAAAAAATATTTGGTTTTTAGCCAAATCTTCTGGTAGATGAAGTATTTAGTTGATTCACCCCAAAAATTTTGTTGGATCAGGCGTGGATCCAGGGGGGAAAAGATGTGCATGAGGTGTCCTTTTTCACTCATTTTGCCCCCCCCCCCCCAATATTTTTCTGGATCCGCCCCTGCTTTGGATTATTGAAATATTATTTTGATTCAACCGAAGTTGGTTTGGTTCAACTAAATTTCCATGTATAAACAAGAAAACAGTTTTTCTGAGTGTATGTATGAAGATAAATCATTTAGAAACTCATAACGACCTTTGAGTGAATAGCTGTCCCTCGAGCCGTCCATTCTTTATTGATTGTGATTTACAATATTTACATGCATCAAATAGTTAGTACGCAACTATAGTATGCAATACATCATTATCTTCCAATAGTACCCTTAAGTGTAAAATGTTCATAAAAAATCTGCCCGCTGCGCAGGCACATTCTCATCGCGCGCTTCGCGCGCAAGTTTGAGCGCGCCTAGGCCGCGCGTCTTTGGGATCTCGTTCTTCGCGCTCGATGGTAATCTCACCTCGCGCTCCGCGCTCGGTTATGAATTTACCTCGCGCTGCGCGCTCGGCCTTTGTACCTCCCTGCAGTTGTACAAAAAGTGGAATGTTGTCTACTTTAATTTGATGATGTGAATTCTCTTCTGTTGAAGCCGAGGTTGAAGCTTCTCCGGCTTCAACGACTACATTCTCATCGCGTGTCTCGTGCTGCGCACTCGATAAAAGTTTGTCAGAAACGGTAGAGAAGTTCTGCTACCTAATTTTTCTTTTCACATGATGAGTAGTTTTTCTAGAAATTCAATTTTTTAATTCTTAATTTCATCTTATACATATGAAAACTACATATCCTGTTAAGGAAGTTGATAACACATTCAAAGATATTTTCCTTATAAGGAACTTGCGTTTATTTCATTTTTCCCAAGCTTTTGTCAATTGTCCAAAAGTTAATTTTTTTCATTTTTTATATGATTTTTTATGAATCAAGCAAAAACTACTTGTCCTATCAAAAAGTTAATATCACCCAATTTGTAGATGTTTTTTTGGTGCACGAGTTTAGTTCATATTTATTATTACAAGTTCAGATTATATTTTCAAGTACCTTGCATAGTTTGACCAAAAAATGAATC
>WSXT02088017.1:0-16310 GCA_011762715.2 Neuroterus valhalla
TACCGAAGAGGATAAGGTTATTTTTTCTTAGGGTCCTGTCCAAAATTTCGATTCTTTCGCCTTGTTCCTTTATGGTATCTTCCAACTTTTCCTGCTCAGCTTTGAGTTCTGTGTCCTCAAGAGTAAGCTGGGCTACCTTATTATGCAGGGACGAAATCAAGGACTCCAGTCCGCTTAATTTTTGTAATAGTTGATCAAATTGAGAAACTGGAAATTCTGATGACCGACACAGAATGTTCAGAAAAAAGCGTAAGGGTAATTTTGAAGAAATGTCAGAGGAATTTGCGGGCGTTCCCGTCTCTAAGCCTCTTTCGCTTCTTTAATTTCGCATCCTCTCTTTCGCTGGCTCGCTCTCTTTCTGTCCATCCTTTGCTCCACACTTGGAGCGGTATGTAGCAGTCTATAGCGGCATGCGTTCTTATCAAAAGTCACATGTGCCATATGCGCACTACGATGTTGGTTCGTGTTTGCGTTACACGGCACCTAGCAATTTATTATTTATTGTAGAAATGGAAGAAATGATTCATAATGTTATAAACAAATTAATGAAGAAGTGTAATTTTTATATTTTCGATTATTCACAATTATTAGTTTCGAAAATCACATTTTTCATTGAATACAATTCTATTGAATATAAGAGAAATTAATTAGGAATTTGGAAAGTCTAAATTATTCGTTCAAATGTTTGTTTTAAACAAATACCCAGTATAACATTCTATCGACTACGAATGTTTTGTCCGTGAAAGAACCACTCCAAGAATCGAGTCCAAATTTCACAACCTTTTGGCAACGATCCACCTAGTTTATTGAGTACAAATAACTCGGTGAGTACAAATATGATATCATTCTACTCTTTTCCAGAATTCTATGCGGATTGTTGATATTCCTGGGCATGAACGATTACGGTACAAATTTTTTGATAAATATAAGCAATCGGCACGAGCCGTGATTTATGTCATTGATGCAGTTACCTTCCAAAAAGATCTCAGAGATGTTGCTGAGTAAGTAACGATAAATGTATTCAAATTTCCCGGGAGCATGCAATATTGCTGAAACATTTGGAGAATACAAATTTTTAGTGATACAGTGTTATATTTTAGAGGGAATGTAACTATGATTGAAAATTTTATAACATTTCGGCTTCAAATATTTCAATCGTTCGTTCATAAGGGGCTGTCCTTAAATTACGTAACGCTATATTAGACAGACTGACTATCTGCTGGTACTGGCTTCTATCGGAGTCGAGTTTGAATTCGACTTGCGGCTGCGGTTTCGTGTCCTTCACAGGTTCCCTCCATTTATATATTTCTTACCTATTTTCTACTTTTTTTACGTTACAGACAGGAAAGAGTAAAATTGTTACGGTAGCGTTATGAACAGACAGACAAGTCGCGAAATTTTGAGATTTCAGCGTTACGTAATTTATGGACATTCCCTAAAGGCTTCTAATTTTATTCGTTCTGTTGCATGTCTTCCGAATTTTAATTATTCAGTTTTTAATGTTTTCAATTTTCAGTACCTTATTCAAAATCTTCATACTTCCAAATTCATTATTAATAGTTTGTACTTTAAAAATGATCTGTTTCTACATAAGCTTTCAATTTGAAAACATTAAGTTTTTACTGATAATGATAACTGTTCTATTTTGATATTGTCTGGCAGTGTTAAATGTCGTTCAAATTCTAACAAAACCTTATTCGAAGTTCAGAAAAATAAAGGATATATTTTTTTCAGGTTTCTCTACACCTTGCTATCGAGTATCAATCATAAGAGAAATATACCGATACTCGTCTTATGCAACAAACAAGACCAAACCATGGCTAAGGGATCTGCGGTCATAAAAACTCTCCTCGAGAAAGAGATTAATTTACTCCGCTTGACAAAATCAAATCAACTAGAGTTTACTGATGCATCATCATCAAATATCTATCTTGGAAAAGAGGGAAAAGATTTTGAATTTACCCACCTCAACTCCGATGTTCAATTTGCTGAATGCAGTGCTTTTAACAAAAATTCAAACGCAGCAGCTGATCTCGAACAATTGGATGCCTGGTTACATAAAATAGCATAATTGTTTCAGCACTCTGAAGTTTGTTTCATAATATAGATTTTTTATCAACTTTGAATTAAATAGTGACAGGCAAATTCAATAAAAATATTATAATACGGAGCAGTGTAGAAGAAAATTTTCATTCTAAAAAACAAAGGAAACTTTCGGCATAATCAGGGCCGATTAAGATGGAAAAAAGGTCTAAACTTTTCAAATGTTCGGCCAAAGCCCTTAAAGATTAATGTTTCGTGTATTTCGATTTCTCCAATAATTAGTAGTTAAGCCCATAACCGACCAGGACGGAATCAAGATAGAAAATCGGCCCTGGAAAACGGACTGAAACCAGCAGACAATAATTTAATCATTTTTTATTTTGAAAAAACGCTTCAAGTTAAATAGCCCAAATATACCGAGATCTTGCTAACCTGGCATTATAATGTGCCATTCATGTTTGGTCACACCGCTATAAATTTCAATCGAGATTGATCAGCTGCTTACTTCTACACATAGGACACCAGTCAAAACACATTTTGAGCCGATGATGGTTGTTTAAGTAGAACGTCATGAACATGATTTATAATCTATAAACATAAATTTTATTTCCCAAATACATTCAATAGTAATCATGTGTACGTTTGTTTATTACTAAGTCATGTATACCGAATTGTCAAAAGATTGGAAACGATTTTTTTTACTTGAATAAATTTATAAAACGCATCAGTACTGCCATTTGAATGTTATATATAAATTAACAGAAGCAAGGATCACTTCAAGTCATCTATCACAGATTGAATTTATGTGTAATTCAAGTCACAGTAAAAATATTCCGCATGAAAAAATTGTTTTCGAAAGCCTTTATTTTTCACTTGTCATCATCAGGGGCCTTACTTATATCCTTTATTTGAACTATTTACATTTTTCACGGCGTTTCATAAGACAAAATTAAATACTTTATATTGTATCAAATTCGTTGAGTTTAGTTCAAACATTGCTGTGGACAAAATACAATTTGAAGAAATTAAATCTACTTAAAGTTCAATATTAGATGTAGTAGAGTATTAGCCTGTTCATATCAATATATACAGTAGGATCAAATTCATATCGGTCATACCATGAAGTACGAAAGAGATACTCTTATTTTTATCATTGAGACGTCTCACTCGCAATGATGCTAACCTATGACCGAGATGAATTTGGCAATACGGTACATATATATTGTTGAAGGAAATACAAATTTATGGAATATTATTGACATGATCTAGAAACAAATTCCTGACAAAATTGCACAGTTTGAAATTGTAAAAGATTTATACAGTACTAAAATTATATTTTCAAATTACGTAAATAAAAATATGAGAATGTTTAAAATCTACTTTAGCTCCTACTCGGTACATGCCTATGCTTATACTGTAATACGAGCTGTTTTTGATTTTAATACAACAGGTGTTTATAGGATCCTATTTACTAAATCCTCGCTAGTTCTTTTTTTATCTATTAATGGGGTGTTGCATATTTGGAAATAAACAGGCATTAAAAGCATCATAAAAAAAAAGCAATTTGGTTTAAGAGCGGATACAGCGCTAGGCAGAGCTGGATTAAGGCAAGTCAAGGCTCAGGAATGATACATTTTTGAGCTCTCTTAAAAAATAATACATCAAAAACATGTTGAAAATATATAAAAATAATATGAAATTCTATACGTCTGAATCCATTGAATCCTGGAATCTGTAACCGGAACAATCAGTTTTACTCTTAACTAATGTGACTTTCAAACAAGAATTTCTATCCGATTTTCGGTAATATATGGTGAATTATTAGGGACAAAGGAAAATCACTCCTCATGTCAAACAAATATGCCATCCATAGCTGGAGAGACAAAAATAATACTGAATGAATGGGACTTGTCTTTATTTTTTTAATAGATGTTTAAAAAATGATTTCTCACCATAAGTATATCTAAAAATTAGTTTTCGTTCTTAAAATCTGTCTATTGAAAAAATAATATCGATAAATTTATCCATATAGCCTCACGTTCGGCCATAGTGGAACTAAAAATGCCTAATCCAGATTGAACTTATAGTGTTTCTACACTGAAGAGTTTTCCTCAAACCGGATTAGGTTTTGAATAGGGTTACCAGATGTCCCGATTTTGACCTGTCTGTCCCGGCGACCCGACTATTTCTTGAAAACACCCAAAATGTTTCCATTTTTGAACGTGTTCCCAAAAGTAGCTCCCTGCGCTGGAGAAATGTTGCTATTGGCTGTAAATTGGCAGGCGGTACATTTGATGACTTTTTTTTGGGGGGTACGTGAAAAATTTTTCGGCGTCCCGATTTTTCTTTGGACCCATCTGGTAACCCTAGTTTTTTAAACAAATTTTTAAAAAAAGTTAATAACCGTTAATATCTAGATAAGTGTCATTTGCGTCCGAAATTTAATCTGGTTCCACAATAACCCCTCAGTGTAAAAACACTATTATTTATTGAAAGACCCATATTCATCGGATTAGGCGCATGGATTGGAAGGTTTTTTTCGGGTCGGGGTCCAATTCATTCAGATAAAACTTCGAGGACGCGCAGATTAGGATTAATTGAAAATTTAGCCCGTGAAAATCTTGGATTCATCCGGATTAAAACAGAATGAAAGGTGGGTCTGAATTCATTTGGATTGGAAAGGACTGAAATGAGGTTTGGTTTTTACTTAGATTGAAAAGCACTAAAAGGCTGTTTCTCCTCCATTTGGATTGAAAGCTTGTCCTGGATTGATTTGGATAGATTTCGGATTGGTTTCTTAATTTATTGCATTAGAAATCTCGCAATAATTATTCATAATGTTATGTACAAAAAAATAAAAAATAAGTGCCTTCCAAAAATGCAAGGACGCCATTATTGCACCCAAGCACTCAATTGTGTACTTCCGTATGAACAAGGCCCTGATGGTCAGTTCTAGTTTACGAGAGATTTGCGTTTAGCTAAGTGGATATAATATTTAATATTCGATGAAAAAACAACATTTGCGGTTGTGATACCCGTCAACATCAATATGAATTTTTTTCGAAAAGCTTATTTTCTGAGTTCCAACTGCAGAAATGCCGCAGCAACTTGTTTCATAAGGAACCTTTACATATAGACGTACACGAGATATATTTTTGAAAAAGTATCTCTGAATTATGAGGCAATCTGGAAAACGAGGCCCATGGGTGAATCTCCCTTATCCCCCACCACCACCCGACCCTTAATTCAGCTCAAAATCCAGCTTAAGGCCACTGTATGTAATTTATTTGCATTGAACAAAGTAAGATCAGTGTATATGTATCAAATAATATAATAACTGTGTATTTCAATAGTCAATAAAATTACTTACAGAAAAATCATGATATAAAGAATCAATAGGTTTTAATGATGTAGAATGGTAATATGAAAATGTTTACTTAGCATATATGGCAAATATATTCATAAGTCAAAAAAGCGCAGAATGTAATTTTTTTCAGAGGATTTGCCAAGCGAGGAACCATAAAATAACAGTAAGTAGAATAGTGAGCCAATAAAATTGTCTATACTTCTCCGTACTTTTTAAGAAAAATCTGGATGCACTTTTCATTCGCACGCGCCTTGTCGCTCGGTCTCCTTATTATTACTTTACGCTAGGAATCAAAGAGCCGCTCATTGCTCACGTCTACTTAAAGTCAAAATAAGAATATTTTCTGCTATTTACACTGTCTGCCTAAACTGGTGACCACTATTTATAAAAATCAAATTATATAGTTTTTAAATTTTTACTTTAGGCGTCAGTACACTTAAAGATACTATTGAGTATATGAACTGAAAATTTCCTTCTTTCAAATCAACTTCAATATATACACGAAAACAAAAAACTATATGCATATATTGATTCGAATGACGCAGATAAAATTACCTCGAACTAAAGCTGCTTGTACTTACAGTAAAGTTCATTGTAGTACGTTGATCGACCGCTATTGAGTAATTTTCTTATCGCGATACTGTTGCTTGATGTACTAGGCGTTCACCTAGTGGAGTTTTAGACAATGGAAATTCAATGTAACTGTTACAATCATCTGTAGATAATGGAAAGCACTAAAAATCAACGAAGGTTGGACAGTTAAAAGTGACGGTTTCCGATAATTTCTACTTAAAAAGAAAGCCATTATATCCATAATTTACAGTTTTATAATCTTTGTATCTTGTATTTAGCTACAGTTTAGACCTTGATGTTTCGCATCGTATGTTTCCACGAGTGGAACACCTTTTGTAGTAACGATGACGCGAGATTAGTTAATTGCTCGTTACAATGTTGTGCACGTAATAAATAACAGATATAACACAATAAAGTCAGTCAATCTTCAGGGTGTCTGTCTAAGAAGAGGCGAGAATCCCGTGCAAGAATGTTTCAGAACATCACTTAGACACTTATTACCACGATTGTCATTTTCCGCGGTCAAATTGTTACCTGCAAATCTATTGTTTAATGAGTCACCAGGGTAAATGCAAGGTTTCGGACAAAGCTTGCTTGAAGGAAAAGTTCGCGTTAAGCTGGTTTCCGGTTCTAAACAGTCCATAGGATCTTTATTCTCGTCTGTGGACACGCGCATACTCGATTTGTCCTCTTCATCGGAAGAACAAAGATCAACGACCATGATAGCAACCGCTGACCTCGAATGCTTTGATTTACTCCGATGCCTTTTCATCATTGACCTAGGCATGGAAAGACTCTTCGCTCGACTGTGGATAGTTCCCGAAGCTCCTCCAATTGGTGTTAGCGTTGCCATTGCCATCTCCTCCGGCACTATTTCTTCATCATCTATGACGATGACATCGTCTCCATGGTCCATTCGTTGTCCAATTGTCATTTGATTACTGGATCGAAACACACTATATTTCCTCTTCAAAGAACGTGGCCTAGGTCGCGGAACTTGACGAACAGGAGTTATGTACTTGGATGGATCCCGTTGCAGTTCCCTTATTTCTTCCTCACTTAGTATTGTCATACTGACGTAAATCGGCCGACATGCTACGTATAACAACTGTGACCTCAAATTGAGCACTGCAAAGGTTAAGAAATAGTGTAATTAGAAAATTGGTCAAGACGTTATTCACCTGAATATCAACACTTCATGTTAAGTTTAGGCCCACATATCTGATAGAAATGTAAAACGATAATCTGTATGAGAACTTAGGAAACCAAAATTATATCATACCAGGTTTGTTTTTAAAATTGTGAAACTTGTATTCATGAAAATATACGTCCTTTCCTAGTCTTTCACGAGTATTCTTGAACGTAACCATCCACCTATCCCCATCAGTTACTCTATCGAGCCACTTCGGTCGAGATGAGCCACGCAAAGGTGGTGCCGTCAGATGTCGTTCTATCCTTTCTAAACGCTCCTGCTGTATCCCTCCAGTCATCATTTTCGACTTTTTGGCCATTGCGATACCAGCCGGAGAAGAAAAAGGAATCGTTGGACATCGTGTCATATTTACTGCGCCTCGAATTCGCCGTGAAGAACGAATGGGACTTATCTGATTGCTGCTTGTTTGCTTCGAAGAACTAGAAGATTTATTTACGGATTCGGGTGGAAGTAAAGCAAAATATGCTAAAAATTGATTTTGTTCCATTTCCGGCTGAATGCACAGTACATCCGGTGTAGAGGGCCTCGAACTGCTGCCACTCTGTTCTTGATCACAGCATATCCTTTCGTGTTCCTACAGCATGGATCAAGAGTAATGTGCGAACAATACGTAAATGTATTGATAGATATATTGATCATTACGAGTACCTTCATTTGATCGAGACCTATGAGTTCCGCGTCACAATTATCACATAAATATATATCATCGTTTGGCGGTTGCACCACAACTAAGGAGTGCTGATGTTGCGTTGATTTAGTTTTATTCGGGAAAGAAGATGTGACACTGTTGAAAGGTAACAGCATTTTCCGGGGACTCTCAATTTTTTTATCGTAATTCTGTAAAGTAATATTAATATTGTGAAATTATCAGAATATTTTAAAGGTAATTCTTTACACTGATATGATAATATTACAACACATCGACGAAAATTGGTTTAAATAACAGCTTACCATATTCTCATTACGGAATGTCACTAATAGCTTTCTTGTACTCTTCAAATAAAGGCTTGTAGTCGAGTCCCAGTTGTTAACATATTCAAGATTTTCTCTAGGATATTGTGATAGGTATGAACAGAAGCGTAACAAGTATTCGCTTCTGTGATACGTGTAGCATCTGAATACGAGTTTTTTCAAGTTTCCGATCCAATTCTGTAAAATTATATGGCATTCGTTACTTTATAATAATTCTACACATTACTCCTTGGTGTGAGCAAGAAAAATCTTGTCTCATAAATAAGTTACATAACGTTTAATTGATTTATTGGGGTACTGTCAGGATGGAGCAATTTTTTCAGATGCTTTTCCGAATTGGGAATATAAAATATTAATGTCAAAGCGCTATCTAAGGGCTCGTCCAATAAAGAAGAACTCGACAATTCTGGAGATGAGACAATTGAAATGGGAATTAGCACCTTATGCACGTAAAACCTATTCGCTCGTGGATAAGACTGTAGCGATGCCAGTGGCGGTTTTCAAAACTTCCGGCTCGCCAAATGCATAGGCAGTCATAGTGAGAGAAGTGTAAATAGTTATTTAAAAAAAAATCATGAGTATTCCAAATGGAAGTAAGTTACTCTACGAGATATTATTAAAATGATTGATTATACATGAAATACATGGACAAGCTGTGTTACAAAAAAGATTTTTTACGATAATCATTGTGTACAACATAGCCTCCAATTTTCAGAACCACTGGCACTGTCTGACATTAGTGACATTACACAAATCTGAAGTTGGCTTTTTACATAAAAGAATTTATTCAAAAATGTGATTATCGACATAACGAAAAGAAAAATTGAATCGAGAATAAAAAGTAAGTGCACAAAGTGGTTGCTAGAGGTGATAACATTTTTGAATGACTTGTTCCGGAATTTGAATATAAAAAACACTTCTTACTTCAGTTTCATGCAAAAAGCCAACTTCAAATTTGAGGGAGATTTGTCTCTGGGAGTTTTGTCCACTATCCGTAGGTTATAACTTTTAAATCACAATTTACTTAAATAGGAAAGATAGAAATTAGTCTTTCAATTACCGGAAAAAGAAGACTTATCGAACATATAACCTACGCTTGAATAATTTTGAAAAACAAGTTATAGCAATAGATAAATGGATAAAGTCTTATTTATCCCTATACAAAACAATAAAACTGGCGAGCCGGAAGTTATAGATTTCGCCATAGGAGGCGCTGCCTGTAAGATGTGCACGGAGCGAATAACGGGGTATTGAAAATACAGAGGTTTTCTGAAAATTTCAGCATTCTTCGCCGTTTCGTTCCTAAAGGAAAGCCTGGGATGCACAATAGAACAGAGAGCTCCGATAGGTTAGAGGCTTCCACACGTTTTTAAATGAAAGGCGTTGAGATGAAGCATCTTCAATTGTCTTGTGTGCGTTCATCATATAAATAGCTCGTTGTATGGATTTAGCCTAGTGATACCTAAACCATATATTTTTCAGATATGCCTCACGTGTGCTCTATGATCATTATTATCGTATCATTAGGCCAAATCCATTTCGAGGTCAGCGTAACTCATTCGGTTCAAGTCTCGCTATCGTAAAAATTATATTGTGAGGGTAAGTACGGAATATGTAGGAGGAGGGATATGTTAATCAATCTAGAAGTCATCGCGATCTGTTTCAGCAGGGGTCACTGATCGAACTCTCTATCAATCACCATAAGTGAAGAGCTTCAAAAAGTCATCACATACCACGATTCTCTAATAAACTGACTAATAAACCTGTATAAGCTATAAGTAGTGTATTTTGAATAATTGGTCATTTTTTGACAAGCCTGAAAGTGGTCTGTAAAAGTTACGATGGTTTATGTTCACGTATTCGTGTGTTGGCATATGTCTGGTGACCCAAAAGATGAAGTTAGTCTGGGAAGAACTTTCAATGATGTAAGAATAATTGTACGATCACGTGTTGGAATGAATAAATCCTTTGTCCATAGAGATAAATGAAAATTTATACGGAAACCTTCTCCCTCAGAATAAAGCACTTTCAGGAAAAGCATGAACAGTATGTGCATATTTGACAAAACCCATGGGAAGATCTCTACTCGTTACCCCAACCATGTCCACTAAGCGAAGCTCTTCACAAAGTTCTATTATTATCCAAAATCTTTTCTTTCAGACATCACCCTTCTTCTTATGAATGATAGGCGCGACACCAACACACTTCTCGTCTAAGAGAACCTTTCTAGACATTTTTCTATGTATATATTGAACATCCAGGAGGCAAACTCCCCAAAGTTTAGGTCTATCCTCCTTATCGGAAGCTTTTCACAGATCAACGAATTCACAAAAAACTTTTTTGTTTGCTCTTAATCTTTTTTTCTATGATCTATCTTTCTCAGGCTGAATATTTGATCCGCATATTATCTATCTCCCTGGCATTAATCTAGATTAGATTCTTAGATTTTTTCTTTGGTTATTCCTATGACCTCTCCAGTAAATATGTTGGAAAATATTTTTCCCATGATTCTTAGTATGCTAACCGCTCCATAATTAGGACAGTCAACTTTATCACCCTTTCCCTGAAATGGAAAAATATAACTTATTCTGACACTCCGGTAGATAAGTTGTTTTACTCGCGCAATGAATTATATTATATTCAAACGTACAAACGGGGGTAAAACGATTATGGACAAAGTAGGAGCCATCACTAGGAATAAAAATGTGACGACTGATTCTAAAATTGTAATAAATGATTATGTGCTTGCGCCTACTGCACGGCACTGCAGCGAGACCTAGACGTATCAAGAAAAGGGACTCCTACGGAACATATGCGGTAAAACGCTAATGAACAAAGTCAGTAATGAGTCCGTCCTCGAAGAATAGGTTGTTAAAGGAACACTGATTGAGAAGAATTAGACATTTGTTGAGGTATTTCGGCAATGTTGAGAGAATGAATGAGAAAGGTTCAACAGAGTGTCCAGTGAAGGGGTTTGATAAAATTCCCGTACCTACATGTCAAACAACTGAATATAATTAGCACACTATTGTTAATAAAAATTCAGTTTATGGAAAAGATAGCTAAATAAACTTCTTTTTATATTATTGTCTTTACTTCTTTCTTCATCGTTTCTATTTTTGATGCAGACTTCTCTTTCTTCATCAGTTGGTGGCAGTTGTCTGGCCATTTGCGAAGTTGTTTTATATGTATATCAGTGCACTGAACAACGCAATAGATCGTAATATTTATTCATCGATTCTGAAAACGGATTTCTTGTTTGTCTATTGACCGCACAGATACGCATAGATAGTTCAACAGCGCGCAGTATTTGAAAATGAATAAATACACGAAAAATCTTGTCTACATAATTAAATCATTCAAGTGACATACCAAAATCCCCGCTTCAAATAAAAAATCCCGTACAATTTCGGTACGAATAAAATTCCCGTACAATTCTTTCTTTTGACGCTTTTCCCACAAGCTGGACACCCTTTTCAACAGCGGAAGAATGTCGCGGATATGTGAATGAGAGTCTAAAGGACTTTCATGAAAAGACGTACGGACGTAGAAGAAGCAACAGATGAATGCAAGGATATATGAGAGACGACTGTATATAAGTACAAAAGTGACTCTGAAGATCTTCCTTTTGGTTTATCAGTTACTTGAAGTCTTTATGTGTGAATCGCGATGTGTGACGGGTCTGTGAAAGCTCTTCTTCCGGCGTGATTGCAAGAGAGACTGATCAGCGACCGTGTCGGGGTAGTGCTGTGAGGCAGGAGAGTTGTTTGATTCACCAACACGCGACCTCTAGATTGATCCTAAATTCATCTCTTCTCCTTCATATCCTCCAGCTTATAGTGGGTTATGTGACGAGGAAGTGAAGACAAATTCTTCCCGCGTAACGCATGATATTTTATTCCACATACATATGTACAAAGATGCCACTAATATATCTGTATTATGAACAGTAAATCAGCAGTTGATCATTCATCTCTTCTAATGTCGGTAATTCTCACGGAATAACTGATCCCTTAGCAGGGTAAAGTTCTTTTTAACTAGTCTCAGTGAAGTATAGAATTTGCGTTGTGCACATACGCGAAGATTGTTTTGACGCTCATGGGTTATAAACGGAAACTTTCTTCTCGCGTTACAGACTCAGTAAAAGAGCATGTTTGTGTGTATTTGAATTAAATTCCTTGATACCCCGATTAAATAAGGAGTCTAGAACCGAACGAGTTACGCTTACCCTGAAAGCCTAATGGCATAATAATAAAGGTACACCTTATGTGGAATTTTTCCCAGGAACTGACCGTGGATCTCCTGGGAGTTTACTTTCGGGAATTGAACAGGAATTTCTCGGGAGTCCAGCGAGAACATCTCGGGAGTCCAGAATCAAACTCCCAAATCATGCAACCGATGTATCAGTTGCACGAACCACATCTACCCCAAAAGAATATTGGTTTTACGAAAACTTCAGGGTTCGTGCTATCTCATGCTCGGACTCGACATCTAATCTTTACACCAAGTGTATAAAACACATATCTGCCGGGGAAGTTTGGTTTTTAGAGAAAATTAATGTTGCTGCAGTCGGTTCTTCGAGGACACGACATTCAACCCGTTTTCTAGATGTATGAAACACATCTTTTCTGGGGATGTTTGATTTTACGGAAACTTTAGGATTGCTGCAATCAAGTCCTCAAAGATACGATATTCAACCCTTGAACAAAACGCCTTTCAGGGAGAGTTCGGTTTTACGAGATCTTTAGGGTTCGCGCCGTCTCATCTTCAAGGACACATCCAATTTTTGCATCAGGTATATGAAATACATATTCCCCGGGGCAGTCTTGTTCAAAAAGAACTTGAAGGTTGCTGCAAACGGGTACTCCAAGAAACGACGTCAAACCTGTTTACCAGGTGTACACAATACTTAGTCTTCGAGGAAGTTTGGTTTTGGAAAACCTTTTATGGTTGCCGCAGTCGGTTCCTCAAGAAACCGACATCCAACTCGTGCACTAGGTGTACAAAACGGATACTCCCCGGGAAAGTTTAGTTTCAAAAGTTGAGGATTGCTGCAGGCGCTTCCCCGAGGACACAACATTCAACCTGTGCACTATTAAAAGAATAATAATAATTATAGCAGGAACCCTAAAGTACTCTCAATATCAAAAGTTCCCAGGAGATGATGTTTTATGCAGCCGTTACATCGGTTGCATGGCCCGAGAGCCTGAGGTCGGATTCCCGAGAATTTCTCGCTGGACTCACGAAAAACTCCCGTTTGATTCCCGAGAGTCAACTCCTGGAATATTCTCGGCCGATTCCTGGGAAAATATTTACATCGGCCTCATGCGACTTTCCGCATTTTCACCAGATACGCGGTCAATCGAAATTCCTTCAAGAAATGATTCTAATGATACTCCACCAGCTACTGTAAGGTCAATTCTTCGCAAAACCAGGTTACATATCAAACGAAACTTGACCTTTCTTCCTACTACTGCTTTGGTTGGTTATCAAAGAGCATTTGAGTGTCCATTTATGGTCTTCATGATACACGATGGTAATTATGAAATTGTCAATGTACAACAAATGAAAACTTTGAGATCGGCTTCACCAAAACAAAGACTTTGACATAACCTGCATCCCCCAACCCTACATCCACGTTTAGAAAATTTCAACAGATCCGCGGTTCGAGGGGTTGACATGTGCAGCCCGCGGTGCTATATTCCGCGGATCGCAGATCTCAGCATCGCGAATCGCGCTTCCCATGTCCGTGATTCAACCATCTGCGGCTTGCGGTGCTGACATCCGCGATCCGTGCACTAAAGCTCCGAAATCCGCGTACTCTAGCTCCGCGACAGTCCAAAATACTTGAAAAGTTCACTGACTTTCACACGTCGAGGATCTCAGCACCGCGGCTCGCGGTGCGCAGCTCCATACTTTTCTCTCCGTGTCTTATGATAGATTCGTGTGCAGAATTTTCTCCGGATAACGAGTATATAAGGTGCACCTAGCGAATCCTGGATAGTTTTCTTGTTATTTAACATTTTCTATTTTTAAATGAAAAACGCCATATCTCTTGAAGTTATAGAAATTCTGAAACTATTTTTCCATAAACATATATGAAATTGTGATACGCACCAATTTTATTGGAGGTATTTTTTTATTTTATTTGTGTCTACGAGAAAAATAGTAAAAAAGCGGTTTAATCACTGTTTATACAGTACATTTTTTATCATTTCGAAATTATTATTTTTCAATCATATAGTACTTCCTGGGGCGAAGATACTTTCTGCAGAGTTTATTTTCAACTAGACCGTTATTTTAGTATTCACGAAATTCGAAATAAATACAAACTTTTCTCGTCTGTGTGTAAGAGTGTTAGTAGCAGAGAGTAGCAGCATATCGAAGTGGGACAGCAGGTGCCTTGGGAATTTTGGTCTCAAAATTTCAAATTTCGTAAACACTAAACATTTGTTTCACTGAAAAATTTTCTGCAGAAAGTACCTTCGCCTCAGGAAGTACTATACGATTAAAAAGAGAAATCCGAAATGATAAAATGTAGTGTATAAACAGTGTTTTGTTAAAACGCTTTTTTACTACTTTTCCCGTAAAAAATCAATACTATCGAAAAAAACTTCATTAAGATTGGTGATCATCGCAATACTTTATATGTTTATAAAAAAAGAAGTTTCAACATTTTTATAACTTCAAGAGATATAGCGTTCTTCATTCAAAAACAGAACATGGTAAATAACAAGAAAACTATCCAGAATTCGCTAGGTTCATCTTATATACCCGTTATCAGGAGAACATTCTGCACACGAATCAATCATTATATCATCAGGACCAAAAATGGATACTCACTCTTCTCTTCGGACCCCTGACTGCTTAGGTTTTGAGGCAAACATACTAAGAACCGATACAAACGCGTGTTTTCCAATCTGAAAGATCATCTCATATTCGATTCTTTACGAAAAGAAGCGATTTACTAAGGCAGGGGTTTCCACAATCCATAGGTGCAGCCTGACCCAGGAACACTGGGCGATCCTAGTTTTTCATCGATGGGAAACTCACAGATAATTTATAACTCCTTTGTATGACATTCCGTGAATCATAACCTTGAGAAATCCTATTTCTCTGCTGTTCTGATGCTACTCTTTATCATTCTAGACAGTTCTGTCTCAAAGCTGAGTAGATCCGACCTACTGGCCTGGGATCGCTGATAGACTCAGGATCTATAATATCTACTAAGACTAGGTCCAATATTACAAAAGTCCCAATTTAAGATAAGTCCGTATATTTTTTGCGATGTTTTGACATGAAAATTGAAAGTCACGAATCAAGAGTTGCTACGAATCCTACATTTGAAAATTTTTACCTATTTTGAGATTCTTTCTCAGAATAAGATCAAAATTATGGCATGAGATTGCATTCAACTACCTTTCAGTGTCGTTAACCCTAATTAAAAAAAGGACCCTGCGAATAGGATATTGAGAACAGGTGGAGGCAAGGTGAAGGTAGCATTGCGCAATGTCCAGTACAATCCCGCCCGCCTTGGACCAGGCTACCGGGCGCGTCCTGGGGTTGCAGATAGAGAGGCCCTGTACCAAAGGTTTCTGCTGAATACGCATGCAGGGCTCTGCGGGTGTGAGCCTTATACTTTCCTAGATACCCGTGGGAATCAAAATGGAATCCAGTTTTGCAGAGAAGCGTTTTTGTGAGGGGTTGTATGGTAAGAGGAAGTAGGTGTCGTAGACGAGATGGACAGAAGCCATATGACAGATCCTCGTTTTGGCGTGGAAGCGTCGGAGAGACTCGCGGGAAGTGGGTTGGAATACATTAAGGAGCTGGAAATTATCCTGATGGAAATGAAGGTGCTCTGTCAGTCGAAGAAGAACATGTTCCTCCCGATCAGAGACGGAGAGTCACGAGCGCTATTTCAGCTTAACACTCAAGGGCATGTAAAAGACGCTGCCAAAAATGTAGGAAGAGACTTCGGTGAGAAGCTCCAGGAAACGAAGAGAGCAACGCGGGGGGGGGGGGGGGGAGAGCTTATTTTCGGAGTTATGGGCAAAACCCTGGAACGGGGGCCCTTAAGGGAGAAAGGGGGGGTGAAAACGACCCTACCGAATCCCTTCGGCGTACCATGCTGGTGTTGTGGAA
>WSXT02088018.1:0-11803 GCA_011762715.2 Neuroterus valhalla
CCAAATTGGAGCGACGGCTATATTTCATCAGAGTCGTCACTCTAACAAAAGGTGGAAGTTTACATCAATTGATGAATCCCACTCCAAGAAATTTAGACATTATACATTTATTCTGTTGAGGGTAAAACTCTGGTGACATGCATGGCGTCGAAACATTCTTACACTGCCCAAACTCCACTGACACCTTTGTGAGAGCCTTAACCTAAATTCATACAGCAAGCATCCATGAAGCATTATCCATTCCTAAATCCCCTCCTAGGAATAATTCATTGGATTCAATTCAAAACGATAGACCGAATTTTGAATTGTCCCCAATCGTGTTTCTTAATCGTGTGTGCACGATTGGGAACAATTGAGCGTTACAAAGTTTCAATTGTTCCCAATTGTTCCCAATCGGGTCAATGGGATAGTAGGATTTGAGGTTATGGAGTGGCAACTTGATGACAGCACTTTCGCCTCGCGGGAATTATTTGAAAAATCTTTATTCATTTTTTCCGGTCCAACACATTTGGAACAATGTGCATATTTTAAGAAACTGAATAAATGTTTCGTAATAATTTCCGCGAGCTGGAAGTACTGTTATCAACAAGCCCACCAATGAGTTAATGTTTTTTTTGATGAAATTATTTGTTGAGTTTGAAATAATTTCTGTATGAAAACATGTAATTTATTAAATAAAATATGAAGTTAAAAACAATAAAAAATAAATGGAAGATAAACCTAATAGTCAGACTCTTCGTCATCTTCGAAGTGCCTGCGGAAATCTAAACTTTCTTGTGCAGTTTGGTCATCTTCACTTCCATCACTCTCACTAGAAAGAAGGTTCGATAAATCTAGTGAGCTGAAATTAGGGTCTACATCCAAGCCTTTACTTTCAATGGGAGTGTCGAAAATGCATCCGCTGCTCGATGCCTGTCGATGGTTATCTTTATCCTGCCCTTCTCCTTCATCCTGTGATAAGAGCCGCTTTTTTCCTTCTTAAAATTTAGAGAAAATGATTGATGCGTGACAAAAGAACTCATTTTTAATTAATATTTGAGTTCACAATTACTCGTATGTGGTGGTCTGTGCAATTCTGCAATTTTGGCAGATATATGCCCCTTTACTTTTTCGACCTCATTGCCAACGGCTTCGTCGGACATATTCAGGGTTTCGAGCCAGTATCTTGTGATGTCTAAGAAAAAAATATAATTTGCTTCAATCTCATTCAAGTTTTCAATTATAAATTTTTTTTGGAGAATCACATTTAAAAAATAAGGAAGGAATATTCAGAAAATATCATACATGCTAAAAAAATGGAATAAATACCTTTGATAGCCAACGCTCTAGTTGGGTCCAGCTTTTTTGGTGCTCTTGGCGATGAAGTTGGTTTTTCGCTCCTGTTACTCGCTGGACCCGTCACAGTTGAATTTTTTAATTCCTCGGGTGAGAAAACTATGTCGCATAATACCTTCACGAACAGTGGCGGTGCGTTGGAGTTGCACGCTTCATTATATTTGCTTCGTGCAATCCAAACTCCCTTACCGAGATGAATCTGTAATTAGTTTCATTTGTTTGTTTGAAATACAAAAATAAAAAAAAAGGGTTATTGTTCAAGCACAAAGGCTATTTTCAACTATGAATTTTTGAAGTTCCAAAACTTTAATGTTACAACTAGTCGATTTTTTTCTAAATGTAGTGTATATATAATCTTTTGAATACTAGGAGGTTTGCATTTTTTTCATTGCAGAATTTTGAATTATTCAAATTTTACTCGAGGAACGTTAAATTCCGCATTCTCAAATTTTTCTTATTTTGAAATTTATCATTTAAAATGGTTACTTTCACCGCCAGATCAATTAATGTCGTTAAAATCACTGTTAGTTTCGAATTGTCCAAAACAAAGTATGAGTTGTAACATGTGCAATTAACGTTTTACACAAGCAAGTGTACCTAATTGCAAATCGTGTAATTTTAAAGATTTTTGTTCGAAATATCAAAAGAAGAAATTGTTCAAGTATTAAATTTGTCAATTCGAAACTGTCCGACATTTTTAATTCAAAGATAGAAATATCACATCTTCACAGGATTCGAATAGGAATTCTCGTAGGCCATTTTGATATTGATTTGGCATTCATTTTTTGATTTCGGATGACATAATGAATCATAATTGTTGAATTTTTAATTTCAAATGCTAAAGATTCAAATTTATTGAATTTATCAGGTTTCGACTTGAGATTACTCAAAATCCAATGCTGTCACTTGATGTAAACTTTTAGAATTCCACATTACTAACTGAATTATGATCAAATATAATAAAAAAGAAATATCTAGCATGGTAACTTTTGCTGAAAAATAATTTTTTGTCGTTACAATCGCTATATGTAAGTTTCAAATTGTCAAAAACATTGCACGAATTGTAAAGTGTTACAAAAAACTATTTAAAGCCATTTTAATGTGAAATTATTTACCTTTCAAATATTATTTTCTAAATTAATAAATTGCATTGAATTTCACGTTTGTACAATGACAAGTTTTCTTACTTTAAATAGTGCGATTTGGAAGGTTTTTGTTTGAAACATCAAAACTCGAAATTATAAATTTGAAACTGTCCAACTTTTACATATAAAGTTTGAAAAATTGAATTTTTACAGGATTGAATTATGAAATATCTTAGCCTATTATGATAATAACTTTGAATAAATTTATCAATTTCAGAAGAGCTAATGAATTGAATGTCCTGCTTAATAATTAACTTAATAAATTTTAATTTCAAATACTACACACTTGAATTTTTCGAATTTATGAAGTTTATACTTGAGATTACTCAAGTTTCAATGTTGTTACTTAACGTAAACTTTAATAATTTTATATTTCTGGATGAATTATGATAAAATGTAATAAAAAAAAATACTTAACAGAGTCACTTCAAATTTCAAATCAACTCATATCGTTACAATTGCCATTAGTTTCCAATTGTCCAAAATAGAGTATGACTGAGAAGTGTTATACTACACTTATTTAAATTTAGGCCATTTCAATTTTTAATTACTAACTTATTCAAGATTGGTTTTTGAAGTATCTGATTCTAAATACTAACAATTTGAATTTTATCAAATTTATCAAGTCTTTAATTAAGATTAGTCAAGGCACTTGAAAATTACAATTTTCCAATACAGTCTTCAAATATTGGTAAATTGCTAGTTATGCTTTCAGATTCAAGAATTTCAAATTCCAATTTAACCCGAAAAAAATTTTAACGGACTAATTTAATCTTAGATTGTTTAATGGTTTCCGTTTCCCAAAAAAATTTTTGTTTGTGAAAATTGTTTAATAAAATTTACGTGGTCGTCAGAATTTCTCCGGTATCCTGGAGGCGGGTACGAAGATGCAGCCTTGTTTCCAGTTTCATTACTGAAAATCCTTGCTGAAAATTGATCAGTAATTTATGTCTGTGATATTCCATCCTATTAACATATAAAATTGCATTGCAAATATTTACCTTCGAATTCTTCAGATTTCTCATCTAAGTTCTTCCGCAGTTCTTCATACCTTTCTCCAAGTTCCCTAGCTTCTAATCTCATCTCATCCACAACTTTTAGCTGTTGATCCAATAATCGAATGAGATTCTGAATCGTTTCCTCAGCCTTGAGAAACCGTTGATGACAAAAGACATTCATGCATGGATTGTCTTTCGAAGAAATGCATGCTCTCTCAGCAAAAGTAGGCTTTGAACTGCTAAAATGCACGTTGTTAATACCGTTCGGCTGTGAAGCATCAGGCTGAACATTCTCGGAGTCGAACAAAAAGCTTGATGAGTTGCCAAGATTATTGGCTTTTGTCGAAGGACTAGTGAACTTCGTCCCAGCAGGCGTACTTTTCACATTCGAAGAGAAATTTTCTGATGGAGCACTTCTCTTCTTATACGGTTGCGGCGTAAACGGGACATTTTGTTTTTTCGCCAGTAAATCTCGTTGTTTTCTTTTTATTTTCTCCTCAATTTCAGAACATCTTGAAATGTTCACAGCTTTCTGTAGGAGCAGAAACAAATTATGTGAATTTTGAAATCTATGGAATCCTCATAGCTCTAAAGCAAGAGATTTGAAGCCATGTTAAACATGGGTCACGTGACCCAAATTATCGATTTTTTTGCAACAACTCATGTCCGCACCGAAATAGATATCGAGCTGATGTTTTGAGGAAAGTCTTAGGAAACAATCAACTACGTTTGTATACAACATTTGGTTTGGAATTTTGAAAAAAATTTCCCAAAAAAAATTTTTTTTCGAAAAATTTGAACCAAATGTTGTATACAAACGTAGCTTATAGTTTTCGAAGGCTTTTCTGGGAACATCAAGTCGATATCTATTTCAGTGCAGACGTGAGTTGTTGCAAAAAAAGATGTCGGTAAGGTAGGAATTTGGTAAGTTTAACATGGCCTCAAATTCAATTTACTAATGGGTGATTTCCAAAAAGTTGTTCATCCATATCAATTTGTCCTTCTGTAAAAAAGTGGTATTTTGAAAAAAGTGAAATTCAAAATCAAATGCATGTTAAAAAAGTAACTTTTCTTATATTAAAAATTATTTTAATCTGTTCGGCAAGAATTTTTACTGAAACTTTGAAATAAATGTTTGAAAATTAATGTTCTTGACACGAGGAAGCAATTTTTTCAAGAACCTTCATAAAAAACTACGTATTATTTCGCAAATAATTCTAAAATACTTAAATCAACTGTGAGACGACTTTGAGCTGCGTTTGAATCCGACGCTGATGATTCGAGATATTTTGGATTGAAACGTGCTCGTTCGTTCCGTAAAATCTCATTATGCATTTGCTGCAGAGTTTCTGTTAAGGAAAAAAAGGAGGAAATGAGAACACCTCGTTTGCGGAAAAATTCATTTTCAAAGTCTGGAAATTTGACGGGTAACATGTATAAAAATTATCTTTATCTCGATGATTCTTAATGTACACATGTATGAAAAAAGATAAAATATATTTCCTACCTGAAGCAAATAATATAACTGACGTATAATATTTGTTATCGTCTCCAAGAACTTTGTACTTTTTCTTCAAATTAACATCTTCGGGCTTAGGAACTTGCGGGGGGTGCCGAAAGTCGGATTCAGAAATGATTTTTTTCTCTCCCCGTCGACTTCCTTCCAGCCACTGGTTGTAGAAGTACATTGCTATACTTATTTTCTCAACTCAGAATCAATCACTTTTCAACTATTTATACAGAATTTCTACAGTCCACAAAAATATATCAAAGCACCACACACTGTAAGACGCGAAGCAGAACGTGTTCTACATTAGGTTATGTTTTTCACAAAAACAAATGCCGGTCTCCCGCCAGAGAAATTTGAAAAAAACCGTACAGCTCATGCGCACACATGATAGCGCCCAATAACATAATTGGTTGTCTGCGACGTCATGTGACTATGTCGGATCGGAGAGTGTAAACAAAAGCATTTGCAGCACGCGAGTTTCAAGTGAAGAAGAGCTTTGAATAAAACATTATATTTATACAAAGAAGAGGAAGTACGGGATATCTGTTGACGTAAGTATACATCCGAAATTGCTTTTTACTAATGTGCTTTTCTTACATTCAAACGGTGCGAATAACCCGAAAAGTTTCTTCGCCCCTAACCTCCAAATTGAATAAGTATATGTCATTTTTCTATATATATTATCAACTTTCATTTGCAATTTATAATATTATACCTATTATTGATAATTAAAGATAAGAATCAGACTCAGAAATCGGTCGGGTGTGATTAAAGTATAGGTTAAATTTCTCTTCGTTCAATACTTAACCTCAAAACCAGCTGAAAAAAGGAAGCTGTTTCTGATTTTCACACTGGGATTTAGTAGCTTATACACAAAACTTCAATCATTATTACTCGAGTCAAGTTGAAATATGATAAACTTGAACCGGTTTTCTATAAATTATTTACAATTATGTTGTTCGAAAGATTAACGATGAAAAAAGAATAAACTGTGTATTATTATTAAAATGTAGAAAGCACTGAAAAATGGATGAAGACGAAAATAATGGAGGCGACGTGCTTTATTATCCCTGCAAAATCCACACACTCCACCTGAACGTAATCAAAGAGGTAAATATTACTTTATTACTTATCGAGTACACAGATTATTTCCCATTATTTTTTGTATGACCAAAATGGAATTTTAGATTGTTTGAGAAAATTAAAAAAGTTGTATTAAGGATCTTGTAGGGTTCCCAAAAAGAAACATTTTTTATTCTTGAATTTTTTTTCTATCTTGCGTTATTTGGCTAAATATTCTCATTTCCGTTTATATTTTTGAATTTTGAAAATGCCGTAAATCCTCCAATTTTTTTCAATCAAAAAATGTTCATTGAGATAAATTGTTCTAATTTTTACGTACTATAAGAAACCGTTCTTTTAATTTTAGATTCATAGAAAAAAAATTCAAAAATGTTTTCAAAATGTGCCCGCTTTTTGAGTTTTCATCCAATATAGCTGGTTAACGAACTTGACCTGTCTTTTTAGTCCGCCAGAATGTGTATCAAAGCACGATCCAATATGATCATTCTTTCGGAACTTATCGAGTACACAGATTATTTTCCATTATTCTTTGTGTGACCGAAATTGGAATTTTCGATTGTTTGAGAAAATTCAAAAAGTTGTATTAAGGATCTTGTAGGGTTCCCAAAAAGAAACATTTTTTCTCCCTGAATTTTTTTCCTATCTTGCGTTATTTGGCTAAAAATTCTCATTTCCGTTTATATTTTTAAATTTTTAAAATGCCGTGAATCCTACAATTTTGTTTCAAGAAAAAAATACCATAAAGATCAATTGCTCTAATTTTTACGTACTACAAGGAACCGTTCTTTCAATTTTAGATTCATGGAAAAAAAATTCAAAATTTTTTTCAAAATGTGCCCGCTTTTTCAGTCCCCATCCAATATAGCTGGTTAACGAACCTGACCTGTCTTTTCAGTCCGCCGGAATGTGTATCAAAGCACGATCCAATATGATCCTTTTTTCGGACATTATCGAGTACACAGGTTATTTTCCATTATTTTTTGTGTGACCAAAATTGGAATTTTCGATTGTTTGAGGAAATTCAAAAAGTTGTATTAAGGATCTTGTAGGGTTCCCAATAAGAAACATTTTTTCTCCCTGAATTTTTTTCCTATCTTGCGTTATTTGGCTAAAAATTCTCATTTCCGTTTATAATTTTGAATTTTGAAAATGCCGTAAATCCTACAATTTTGTTTTTATCAAAAAAGTTCATATAAATAAATTGTTCTGATTTTTACGTACTACAAGAAACTGTTTTTTTTTATTTTGGGTTCATAGAAAATAGTCTAAAAAATTTTCAAAATGTGCCCGCTTTTTGAGTTTTCATCCAATATAGCTTGTTAACGAACTTGACCTGTCTTTTTGGTCCCCCAGAATGTGTACCAAAGCACAATCCAATATGATCATTCTTCCGAAAGTTATCGAGTTCACATATTACTGACGGACAGACAGACAAACACGAACGTAAAACCTATTTTTTCGGACTCAGGGGGTCTTGAAACGTGGAGATTTCGTGAAATCCGCGATAGTCAGTTTTCGCATAAAACCAATACCTTCTCATTCATAATGAGAATGTAAAAATTAAATTAAATATTAAATTGAAAGTAAATTAATGAGAATAGAAATTTACTTCGTGGAAAAATGTAACTATTTCTATATCTATTTTTCTTCAAAAACTATCGATAAACGGCATTATTTAGTTGATTTTATTGTTATAGGTTACCGCTTCTGGTAGAAAAAAATAGAGGGGAAAGTACATTCATTAATGCATAACTGAAGAATATTACATATTGACTTCCAAATAAAACCAATTCACCGATGAAAAGTATAGTTCACTTATCAATATTTTAATATAAAATTCATGTCCTTGGTTTTAATACTGAAAATCAGAACAAATGTTTTTTAATATTCTCAAATTCAGATTACCTACTCTTGAAAGTTACTAACTCTTGCATATTTTTCCCTCTTTATTTAATAATCAGTAGTATTTTTTGAATTGTAAATTTTCAATGACTATATCATAAATGAAAAGCTCCCATTACCTAGGACCTAGTTCATAGAATTTCTAGACAAAAACGTTCAAAAAAATTGGAGAAAACACGAAAAGGTTTTGACTATTCTAAATAATATTTAATTATTCTTTAGGACTGCTGATTTAGAAAAAGTGACTGATCCCTGAATGTTTTCCTCAAAACAAATCCGAAATCTCATTATAATTCATCATTTATGATTTCGAAAATCACATTTTTACCTGAAGTACATATTTTTTCATCTTTCAGTTAGGCCAGCAGAAGATCCAAGTGATCATGGCGATTCTAGTGATTCAGAAGAATCAGATCGAGAACCGATATCATCAGCGAGCTCAAGAAGAGAAAGCCATCGTGATGAAAATTCGAAGGGAGACAATGTGGATGGCAACAATCTTGAAGATATTTTGAGCAGTAGTGATTCGAGTGCCGAATCAATCGAGGGAGAATATGAACCGATGAACGACGAAGAATTCGAGCAGCTGAACGACGAAGTAAACGATGAAGAATTTTTCGATGAAGAATTTCTCGATAGTGACGCCGACGATGAAGTTCGTGAACCAAGGTATCTTTGGGAAAGGAGAATCCTTTTTCCTCAATCAGGCCTTTCAGTCAGAGATGCGATAGGTATGGCTACAGGATTTAGTTTAAGATATGGCCTTTCATTAGAAGCTCGCTTAGCTCTAGTAAATTTATTGAAAGTTTGCGCAGGTCCTGATTTCGCTACTCTTAACTTATCCAATCACGTAATCTCTCGCATGTTCGATGCTCCCGATGATAAACTGACGTTCTGTTTTTATTGCCCTTCTTGTAAAAAAGTAGTGCACACTCGTCACAAACAAAAAAAGAAATTAATGAATCCTGAGGGCCTCTGCGATAAATGTGGCTCTAGATGCAACTTTTCCACCGGAAAAGGAAAATACATATTAATGGTCGATCTGCAATAAAAAATAGAGCGCTTATTTAAGCTTAAAGATGTGAAACAAACATTATTGCAATTGTATAGGAGACAAAACCCCATTAATAACAATGAAAATATCATCAAAGATTTTAGAGACGGTAGTTTATATAAGAGCGCTAATCCTAACATGTGTAACACCGTTTTAACGTTGAACTTTTTCCTAGATGGGGCAATTTTAAAACGCAGTGGCAGAGATAACTTTTGGACTGCTTTAGTTCAAGTTAACGAGATTCCAATCCCTCTGAGATTCAAATATATTATGCTAGCAGGAGTAATGATGACTGCTAACGAACCGAAGTCTGATCTAATGAATTCTTTTCTAGAAGAATTCATGAATCTAGTCGAACCATTACGTACGCAAGGTATTGAGCTAAGAGTAGGTGATGTGCGTATCCCCTTTACTTTCAAGATTCTTTTTAGAATCGTCGATTCCGTAGCTCGACCTATAATACAATGTAGAGTCCAATATAATGGGTACTACGGGTGTAGTTGGTGTTACCAAAAGGGATTTTATCGTAATTGTGTTAGATATCCCTTTGATCCCGATTTCATACTCAGATCACACGAATCTCATGTAGAAGATGTTATCCACGTTCAGCAACGTCTTCTGCAAATTCAAAATCCTAGAAACATTCGTGAAACTTTCATAAACGGAGTTAAGGGCGCTTCAGCTTTGCTAAATCTTGATCAATTTTTCGACATGGTTTGGAGCTTTCCTTTAGAATATCTGCATAACATTCCGCTCGGTGTAGTTGAACAGCTTTGGGAGATATGGGTTAAATTTCGTTTTTTATCCACCCGAGACGTCCAGGCTATGAATGAAATTATGAATGGGATAGAAACGGTTTTTGAAAATCATAGAGTTCTACGAGGGTTTTCATGTAAAGCAAAGTAGAAAGCTTCCGAATGGCGATCTTGGCTACTTTTCTTCGGTGTCCCCTGCCTAAGAGATATTTTGCCTGCAAATTGTTTAGAGCATTTCGCCTTACTCATGAACACTATTTTCACCCTGCTGAAAACAGAAATCACAGAGGAAGAATTAGTTCGTTGCGAAATGGATATGATACAGTTTGTTGGACAGTTTGAAATTCTCTACGAGTTAGAACAAATGACTTTCAATGTTCACGTACTATTGCATATTGTCGAATCTGTTCGACGTTCTGGCCCTCTTTGGGGAACCGCTGCTTTCTGTTTTGAAAGTCATTTACATGTCTTAAAGCAGTTTGCATTAGGTCCTAAAGAACCAGAGCAGCAAATGGGTGTGAAGTCTCTAGACATTTTGAACTTCAAGTTTGAAACTTCAAGACATATTTTTAACTCTGAAACTGCTAGACAATATTGTCAGCAGATCTTTTCGTACCGTCCATTGTCAACCTATGTTTCTGGAAGTCCTTATGGTGTCACATTTTGTGGAAAAGGTTCACCCACTGAAATTGTTGATCCCACAAATAATGAAATAATTAAAAGGTGAATCTTTCCAAAAATGCATTTTTGATGGTCGTGTGTACAAGAGCACACAGAATACTTTGTCCACTAAAAGGAATGATACGGTTTTTAGATTAGTCACAAATGTTGTAATTCAGGTTCAGGATATCATTACAACCGATACAATGTACTACTTGTCAGCGATTCGCTTAATTATACTTCCTGATGAACTAGTGCGACATTTATTTAGAGTTTTAAGGAAAGAAAATAATGTAGTGTTGGTTCCAATAACCGAAATTAACGAAAAATTAATATTTATCAATTGTGGAGCAAGTAGCTATGTTTGCCAGATGCCACAGACCATAGAGATTCAGTAGATGTCCGAAGCTTGTTTATATTGTTACCAAATCGACTGTTCAGAAGAAAAAATTCACAACAGAGATTTCCGAAAATAGAGTGTATATCAACTAAATGCTACTTTGTTAAAGTGTCGTATCTTTATGTATTCGTGAATAGAGATACGACACTCTAGCGCAGCATAATACAGTTAATACACTCTGTTTTCATAAATCTTCATTATGACTTTTTTCTTCGGGACAGCCGAAATGTCAGTAGCTAATAAGGTACGATTGGTGAAATAAATCGTTATAAATTACAATTTTTGTTAGTTAAGCTTATCGTAAATTTAAATTATTGTAAATCTAAATTGTACATTACACTTTTAGAGCGAGAACGAAAAGTACAAAACGAATTTATAAAACAAATTTGGAAATCACATAATTCCACGCATCATGTACTTCATATGGAATAATAAAAATATTCTTTCACTGAAAAATGATTCCTCTTATCCTATTTAGAATAATAAAGTAATGAATATAGCACGTAAAAATATTTAAACAAAATCATCATGTCATTAGAAATTTTTTTTAATTTCTTTAAACTATATTCTTTTTCTGAAATTTTTTATAAGAAATGCTTATTTTATTTTCACTAATGCATGCTTTTCTTCAGGAAAAAATTATTATTTTCAATAAATTTTCGCGAAAATAACTAAAAAGTTCACTCGCATCCCAATTTTGCAACAAATTGGAATTTTGAACACTTTCCCAATTAATTATACCAAGGCCGCATATATACTTTATATCTAGAAATTATTCGATGTCTGAATGTTGCTAATATTCGTTAAAATATATATCTATATTTTTTAGTTTAATTCAAAATTACTAGGTCCTACTTTAGTTCTCTGCGCAGGCGCGCACCCGATTGAGAACAATTGGAAACATTACGAGTGGAAACATAACCTCTTTTACAATTGAGAACAATTGAAATCGATTAACGAA
>WSXT02088029.1:0-11802 GCA_011762715.2 Neuroterus valhalla
AAAAAAAATCCAAAAAAATTTTCAAAATGCTCCCCCTCTTCTATTTTTTATCCAAAACAGATGGTTAACGAACTCGACTTGTATTTTTGGTCCCTCAAAATTGATGCCAAAGCACGATCGGATATGATCATTCTTCCGGAAGTTTTCGAGTTCACAAATTATTTTTTATTTTTTTTTTTTTTTGCGATCAAAATAGGAATTTCGACTTTTTGCGGAAATCCAAAAAGTTGTATTCACTGTCTTCTAGGGCTCCCATCAAGAAACATTTTTTCTCTTTGACTTTTCATACGATCTTGCTTTATTTGGCTAAAAATTCTGATTTTCGTTTATATTTTTGAATTTTGACCTTGCTACAACTCTGACAATTTTGTTTTTATAAAAAAAAATCATGACGATAAATTGTTTCATTTTTCAACTACTACAAGAAACCGTACTTACAATTTTTAAGTCTTGGAAAAAAAGTTCAAAAAAATGTTCGAAATGCTTCCTCTCTTTCATTTTTTATCCAAAATAGCTAGTTAACGAACTTGAACTGTCTTTTTGGTCCCTCAAAATGTGTGTCAAAGGGCAATCCAATCCGAGTAGACTTCAAAAGTTATGGAGTATACAGACACCAACGACGATGACGACGACGACGACAACAGACAGACAGACACCAACGTAGGAACTACTTTTTCGAAATCAGGAGGTCTCAAAACGTGGATATTTCATAAATTCCACGAAAGTCAATTTTCATATAAAACAAATACCTTCTCATTATGAGGAGAATGTAAAAAAATCTATGCATTCGATAACTTCCGAAAGAATGATCATGTTCGATCGTGTTTTGGCACCCATTTGTAGGGACCAAAAAGACAAGTCGAGTTCGTAAACCAGCTATTTTGGATAAAAAATCAAAGAGGTTTCTTGTAGTAGATTAAAAATGAAAAAATTTATCATCATGATTTTTTTTTATAAAACCAAAATTGTCAGAGTTGTGGCATTTCCAAAATTCAGTAATATAAACGAAAATGAGAATTTTTAGCCAAATAGTGCAAGATTTAAAAGAAAGTCAGAGAGAAAAAATTTTTCTTCTTTGGAGCCCTACAGGATGATGAATACAACTTTTTGCATTTTCTCAAAAAATCGAAAATTCCCATTTTTAACGCACAAAAAATAATTTTTAATGAACAGTGAACAAGATTACTTTCGAAAGGATGATCATATTCGATCGCGCTTTGGAAACCATTTTGAGGGACCAAAAATACAAGTCGAGTTCATCAACCATCTGTTTTAGATCGAAAATAAAAGAGGAGGAGCATTTTGAAAATTTGTTTGGATTTTTTTCCCAAGACTCAAAAATTGTAAGTACGGCTTCTTGTAGCAGGTATAAAGTGAAACAATTTATCCTCATCATTTTTTTTGATGAAAAAAAAAATTTTCAAAGTTGTGGCATTTTCGAAACTCGGAAATATAAACGAAAATGAGAATTTATCCAAACCACGCAAGATATGAAAAAAAGTTTGGAGAAAAAAATGTTTCTTTTTGGGAGAATTAGCTAATCTTCACAACTTTTCGAGTTTACCGAAAAAAAGGAAATTCAAATTTTGGTCGCACAAAAAAAATTAAAAAAAGAAAGATTAATTTTTTGGTCAAACTATGCAAGCTACGGGAAAATATATATGAACTAAACTTGTGCACCAAAAAAAAATCTACAAATTTGGTAATATTAACTTTTTGATAGGACAATTAGTTTTTGCTTCATTTATAAAAAGACTTAAAATGAATTCATTTCAATCAGGAAAAATAACCATAAAAATCAAATAATGGAATTTTTGAAAAAATGACTAAAGCTAACACACAAGATTTATAGGGAAAAGTAATTCACCCGGAAAATATCTTCAAATTTGTTATAATTTTTCCGATTGGACGCGTAGTTTTTGTTTCAATCGTAAAAAGTAAAATTAAAAATGGAAAAATTCAATTTCTAGGAAAAATACACAACATGTGAAAAAAATTAGGCAACAGAACAATTGCACCGTTTTGAACAAACGTTGATCGAGTGCGCAGCATGAGAGATGCGATGAGAATGTATTCGTTGAAGCCGGAAAGCTTTAACAAAAGAGAATTCCCACTCATCAAATCAAAGTAGTCGACAAGTCGCTTTTGAGTTTCCCAAGCTTTTTATAGAACTGTAGGAAGGTACACAGGCCGAGCGCGTAGCGCAAGGTAAATTCATAACCGAGCGTAGAGCGCGAGGTGAGATTACCATCAAGCGCGAAACGCGAGATCCGGAAGATGCGCGCCGTAGGCGCGCTCAAACTTCCGGGCGAAGCGAGCCGCGCGCGATGAGAATGTGCCTGCGCGGCGGGTAGATTTTTTCTAGTGCATTTCCTGATTGCTCTATCAATTTGTTTGTTTGTGTACTCGTTTTGTATAAGGGTTTGTGTAACGGTTTGCAATTCCTTTTGTAAGTTATCTTTATCTCTTGTGAAGACAGCTCTGTGAACGAGGACGTTGAGGACTGACTGCTTTTGGGATGGGTGATGGTGCGAAGAGGTATGAAGGTATCTGTTTGTATGAGTATGTTTCCTGTAAATTTCATGTCCTATTGTTCTGCCAGATATTTTGTAAACTAGAACGTCCAAGAATGGCCATTTTCCGTTTTGTTCAATTTACATGGTGAACTAGATATTAGGATGTAATTGGTGGATGGAATCGAAGAATTTGTGTAGATCATCGATCCATTTCTTCAGATTATATAAGTATCGTCAACGTAACGGCACCAGAATTCTGGTGTAAGTTCGGATTGGCTGGAGATTTTAGTTTCCAGATGTTCCATATAGATGTTAGCTATTACAGGTGGAATTGAGACCCCATTGCTGCGCCTGAGGTTTGGTCATAGAATTGGTTATTAAAAGAGAAATAAGTATTGTTGAGACAGTGTTCTGTCAAAGGTATAAGATCAGAAGGAAAGACTGCAAAGGATTTTATGATGTCGATTGTATCAAGGATTGGTACTTTCGTAAAGAGAGATACTACGTCAAAACTCACGAGGAAGTCTTGAGGTTGAATGTGAACCTGTTGTATTTCTTTGATGAAGTCAGAAGAATTTCGAACGTGAGTAATAGAATTTCTTGTAGAAGGATTCATTTCTTTGGTTAGAAAGCGTGGGAGGTTGTGAGTTGGTGAGTTTATTGCGCTAACGATCGGTCTGAGTGGAACGTTGTTTTTGTGGATTTTTGGTGAGTCAGTTGGAAGGTCCTCAATTTTGTTTTAATCTTCCTTATTCATTACTACTTTAGTGTTTCCTTCATCTGCAGGTAATACTATGATGTGTTTATTCTGATTGAGTTCTTTGATGGCTGTTTTTTCTTTTTTAGTTAAGTTAGAGGAGAGAAGTCGGGCTTGGCGTAGGATGTTGGCCGTTCTCCGTCGAATGTCATTCGCTTTTTCGGGTGGAAGGTTATATATTGTACACTCCAAGTTGCTGATATTTTCTTCTTTCAGAATTTCAGAAGGAGCTACAGCAAAATCATGTCCTTTAGTCGGGGCTAAAATCTTGAATCCATTGGGATTGGTCAGATGCTATGCGGTCCACTGTAGACCAAATGTCAGATCTGAAAGTGTTAGATAAGAGAAGGTGGAGTATCGTCGTGAGCATGTATAATAACAGCATGAGCTGAAACCTCAGTTTCAGGCCAATCCTGAAGATACGAGCTGCAACGTTCGCAGAACGTTGACAAAATTTGTAGTTTTGTACACGATCAAAACCCGAAACACCTTATTTTATCACTTATAAGAACTGTCACATGTTTTATCAGATTTGCTTGGTCTGGCCTATACGATGTCTGAAAGAAAGTTTTATGAACAATGTTGAATATTTTTATTGAATGTTTGCAATGTATTCATACATGAACATACACATCTACGCGAAGTTCAAATTTATAGCAGTCACAGGCTCATGCGAAGTGTCATTGCGGGTGCTTCTCTCAGTGCATCTCTTTCGGACTTATGAGTGGGACCGATTTGAAGTTGACCTTACTGTATATTTCTTATTCTAAACAACTTTGATTTTGATCCAAAAATTGTGAAAGGAAAAACGCCTCATAACAAAGGATATATTTGAGCGGTTTTAAAAATTTAGATGATCTATCTTAGATGGTATTTCAGTTTGACTATTAAATTTGGTCAGAGCGATTAACGATGCCAGAGTGATCAAAATCAGCCTACAATTTCTGCTGAAGATACGTGATACGGTGATCGCAGTTAGAGGAACAGCTTTTTTCAAATGCTTTTCAACTTAGAATTCCATTATTTATTCTTCAGATATAATAAATTAAGATAGTTTGGAAGAAGCAATAATTTAAAATGGATTTAAATCAAGTTAATACGAAAATTATGTAAGATTAGCTAGAGTTTTTGGGAAGTCATAAGTTGTCCGGCTCACGCTGCAAGGTTTGGTTCGTCGTACATTCAGGGATGTCTTTGAAAGTTGAAAATGCATGCATTCTCTTTATCTGAGATTTTCATGCAGGTATTATTAAATAAAATATTTTTATAATCTAGCATGTAAGCCCCATGCATCGATTTCTTTCATTATTAAAAAGGTTTTCATTTTTTTGGATATAACTCACATATATTTTCGCGTATCATGTCAATGACAGTGTGCTATACGCATACTTATTCACGAGGATGTATAAGTTGAGTGGAATTGTTGTTACTTCCCCTTATGTATGCAAAAAGTTTTATAGATATATTTGTCATTAAATTACGAAAGGGATGAATAAGAATAAGCTAGTATTAAGATCGAAATGAAATGACTGGAACATAATAACTATAGGAAGTTAGAAATAATTCTATTCTGAAGCCCACAGCTAAGGCAATACGATGCGGAAATTACTTGTTCTCACCATTTTTTTAAAACTATTTTCGAAACTCATTAAAAGTATCCGCAAATTTATTTTTTCCTCAAAGTAGTTCAAACGAATAATATTGAACACAATGAGAGAAGCGATGAAGGAGGAAATGCGAAAGTGAATGAGAGCTGATTTTTTGTGAGGATATTAGGTTCGTTTTTGTGAGGAGTCACAAGTAAGGAGATCGATACGAGGGAGTCAAAGAAGACATGACGTAGCAGGAGAGAAGAAGAAAATGGTTGATAGGGCGGGGCGCATGGGACGAAAGAAGGAAAGGCAGTAGGGTAATAATAGGGAGGGATAGAATACGGGTAAATAAAGAGATGAGGATTTGGGACAAGAAAAAAAAAGACTTTAAAGCTTGTCAAATAAGGCAAGGAAGGAAGAAAGTCAAAGAACGGCGGAATGAAATTGATGGAAACGTGGAGTGGTTTCTGAAAGACAGAAAAGACTGCAAAATAGGCCAAGAGGGGCGGATAGGAAGACAAGTGAGTAAGTGTAGCATTCTGGAATTTGTCAGGGTTTAAAAACAAGGATAACGGTTTATGGTAGGAATTGTAAAAATGGGACCTAATAATGATGAGTGAGACATATTTGGACGGAAAGACTGGAAGGGAATAAAAAAAAAGTGACCAAGAGTATATGTTTGGAAGATGCAAGAAACAAGAAAGGAACACGGAAAAGGGAGAGGGAAGGATGGAATGATATCAGGAGTGAGAAAGGGTCTTGTGGTAGGACAGGGATCAGAACAAGTTGGCGAAGCAAAGGAAGGGGTGATGATAAGAATTTGAGTAGGAAAAAAGGTTAGTGGTAGTATGCGTTCAAAGGAGGAGAGGGAAAGAGGAAGGGTGGAATGTTATAAGAGGGTGGATGGATGAAAAAATAGGAGGGTTGATATTGATTGAGGGTGACTTTAATGCATGGACTTGAGATCAGGTAGGAGAGGTATGAAATCAATAGGAGGTGCTAATGAGGAAATCAAAACATAGAGAAACAGATTAAGACAGTAGGACACTTCTGAAACTGATAGGAGAAGCACGTTGGGTAATTTGTAATAGGCATACAATGAAGGCTTCGGGGATGGCGGAATAATATTCACAGAGAAAGAGGAAACCGTAATAGACAATATTCTAGCAGAAGAAAGAGTAAGACGGCTAATGGTGGAAATAGGAGTAAGTGATAAGATAGGTTCTGAGAACTGCCTCGTAATAGCAAAATTAAAAGAACGTCATAAACATTCTAAGTAAGAAGAGAAAATTAAAGTTGAATGGAGGAAAAAAATCAAGAATGAGACTCTAGAAGGCATGAAAGAGAAAGAGGTAGACGAGATTATAGAAGGAATGAAGGGAGTGATTGATAAGATTGGAGGTTGTGAAACCAGAAGGGGAGGGAGACATAGAAAGAAAAGGAAGGTCGGATGCGGAATGTAAGACAGGTAAAGAGAGGAGGAAGGAGGGTGTAAGAGAATCGAGAAGATGAGAGATAGAAAAAAGGGAGTACAAGAGGAGGAAACGAGAGTATGAGAACATTTGAAACGAGAAAAGGCAGAAGGAAAAGGGAAGATACATGGAAGAAATAGAGAATGAAGTAAATGATGGAATGGTATGGGTGGGGATAGATAGGGAGAGAGAAGGACGGGAACTAATGATTATGTAAAAATGGGTGAATGGACGGAGTATTTCAAAGGACTTTAAGGTGGTAAAGAATGAAAATAGAAGAGGAGAAGGTAACAGGGAAAGATATAAACGATATAATCAGGAGGAATTAAGTAAAGCGATAGGGGAGTATGGCATGGAGAATAAAGCTCTAAAGTATGGGGGGGGGGGGGGGGGAGGGGAAGGATTGGGAGGTTTTGGAAGAAAGGACGGGGGGGGGGGGGGGGGGCTAAAGAAGGGGGGAAAGGGGGGGGGGAGTGAGGCAGTGAGAATAAAGCTCGAACGGAGGGGGGGGGGGGGTAAGGAACAGATTTGGAGGATTTGTAAGAAAGTACCGAGGGGAGAGGGATGGCCTAAAGCATGGAGGACGTGATTAGTGACTAGTTTATCGTCATAGCAAAAGCCAATTTGATCGGAAATTGTCTTCTTATGAATGTAAGAAGTTATGTGTGTTCACAGTTAAGTGTTACCTTGCAAATTAATGCAATTTCTCCAGATCTGCTACCTGTCAGTATTTCACATTTTAAAACAGAATCGGACAATTCCAAAATTAACAGCCTTTTTCCATATTTACAACTCGATGGTTAATTTTATCAACATCAGCATTCCGAGCCGACAAAATGGCATGCTTTGCAGCGTGTCTATTTTCTCATTCTTATCATGCTTCCATATGGATCTTCAACAATATCAGAATCGATATTTTCAATACATTTTTCTGGGACTTCAATAGTTTCCGCGGCATCATTAAAATTGCCATTCCCCATATCAAGAAGAAATTGTGAAAAATCTCGTTCTACCGTCAAAGCTCTCATGTTTTCTGTTAAATTATGTATTTTGAAATGTGACCAAACTAAAATGTATTTTATCGATAAATTTAAAGTTTCAGTTCGGGTTGCATGTTCTTTCACTTGCAACGATTTTCTGGAATCACCACCCAGAATAACGACTTTACCACCGAACGATGAATTATTTTCCATGTAATCACGCAACGTTCGATCTATAACTTCAAGAGCATATCGTGGAGCCATTGGTGCTTCATCCCAAATGAAGACATCTGTATTTTTCAATTAATTTCCTTCTTTTGATTGAGCTTTGATATTGGAAGATGAATCCGAAAACAAATGGACCGGAAGTCCAAGAGTTTAGTGGACAGTTTTTCCCTCTGGAAGTAAAGTTGCAGCAATGCCAGTGAACACGCCCATTGTGTTAATAGCGTTTCCTTTTCCTTTAAGCAAGTAGTATCATGTTGTGTAAACGAACGTTTTTCCCGATCCTTCTGATCCGTCGATGTGAAAGCATTTTGCATTTATGTATGTCTGTCTGTTAGCACGATAACCTCCGAAAAAACTATTTGATTTGATTGGCCTTTTGTACACTCTTGAGTGTCAAAAACTGAAGGTTAAGTTCGTTAGCCAGCTATTTTTGATCAAATATAAAAGAGCAGGAGCATTTTGAAATTTTTTTCGGACTTCTTTTCCAAGACTCGAAAATTGTGAGTACGGTTTCTTGTATTACGTAAAAATAGAAAAAAATTATCCTCATGATTTTTTTTGATATAAACAAAATTGCCAGAGTTGTGGCATATCCAAAATTTGAAAATATCACCGAAAATGAGAATTTTTAGCCAAACAACGCAAGATATGAAAAAAAGTTTGGAGAGAAAAATGTTTCTTTTTGGGAGCCCTCCAGGATGATCTTTCCAACTTTTCGAGTTTTCTCAAAAGTCGAAAATTCAAATTTGGGTCGCACAAAAAATAACAAAAAAAAATCTGTGAACTCGATAACTTTTAAAAGAATGATAATGATATTCGACCGTGCTTTGGCACCCATTTTGAGGGGCCAAAAAAACAAGTCGAGTTCGTTAACCAGCTATTTTGGATAAAAAATCAAAAAGGGAGCATTTTGAAAAAAATTTTTGATTTTTTTACCCAAGACTCAAAAATTTCAAGTACGGTTCCTTGTAGCAAGCAAAAAGTGAAACAATTTATCCTCATGATCTTTTTTGATAAAAACAAAATTGTCAGGGTTGTGGCATATTAAATATTCAAAAATATAAAGGAATTCGAGAATTTTTAGTCAAACAACGCAAGATATGAAAAAAGTTTGAAGAAAAAAATGTTTCTCGTCGAAAGCCCTTCAGGATGATCTTTACAACTTTTCGAGTTTCCTCAACAAATCGAACATTCAAATTTCAGTCGCACGAAAAATAATTAAAAATATAAAGATTCATTTTTTGGTCAAACTATGTGAGGTACGGGAAAATATGAATGAACTAAAATTGTGCACCAAGAAAAGATTTACAAATTCGGTAAAATTAACTTTTTGATAGGACAAGTCTTTTTTGTTTCATTCATAAAAAAGTATGTAAAAAATGAACTCTTGGACAATTGACACAAGATTATGAAAAATCTAATAGACGCAAGTTCTTTGCCAGGAAAATATCTTTATATGTGTTATCAACCCAGATAACAATATGTCCCTCACAGTGGCGATGTAATTCGAAGCACGCGTGCGGATCATCGTCACGGCGTTGCCCTCATAGACCGCGACATATGCGTCATCAATTGAGACGCATATCGCTCGCATGCCGTGAGAATCACGCGTGCGACGCATATCGCTCGCACGACGTGAGAGTTCTTTGAGGGTTACAATGATATCAATCGTAACTCTCAAATAACTCTCATAATAATATAATGATGTATCATTACTTGTGTCACCAACATTTCTATAAATTGAATTGGTAGATGCGTCGCCAGGATTTTTCTCAACCGAAATTTTTGTCCACTTACTTCGCCATTATTTCTTGCCAACATTATTTTTCACTTCATCATCCGGTTTTGTTCAAACTGGAACTATTGAACTGGCTATTTCTTTTTAACATGTTATTCTGCAGGATGAGCGACGTGTTTTTTTGTGGGTTTTCCATTATTTCGCATCATGCGGAAAGACAAAACATGACAGAACGAAAACGAGACGCAAAAGGCAACATGGAGGCGGAACTTGACAGTCGGTCGGTGGTAGTCGCTGGCACCGGTGACCCGTCTGCGCAGTTTACCACTAAACTCAACAATGCGTCGTATCTATTTACACATAAATGAAAAATATATACTTATCAAAATCGAACATATATTTCATGTGCAATCTGCATTGGAAACAAAAAATTGTAATTCTTTCAATATAGACTTTTCAAGTTTCTGATTACAGTTTTTGAATAATTAGGTACATAGTAAAATTAACAAATGCGAATGGCCACAAAAACACATATGATAAATGTCATAATATAATATTATATCATATGAAAAATAAGTGAGGTGCATATGCCTTGCACGCACGTGCTTATCACAAAGTGCGAGGCATATGCCTCTCACATAAGTGCCTCTTACATTGTGCGACGCATATGCCCCGCACGTGAATGCCTCGCATGGAAATGCGACGCATATGGACCTAACCATGCATGCACCGCGTGCCTCGCATGCCGTGCAGGTAATGTGCCTCGCACGATTGTTATTCTCTATCTTGATATGTTTTTCCATTTCAATCAGGAAAAATAACTATAAAAATGAAATAATAAAATTTTTGAAAAAATGACTAATGCTAACACAGAAGATTGATAGAGAAACGTTGTTCACCCATGAGATATCTGTACATTTGTTATAATTTTTCCCATTAAACGTGTAGTTTTTGTTTCAATCGTAAAAACTGGAATTAAAAAATGGAATTCCTAGACAAACTACACAACTTGTGAGATAAATTGGGCAACAAAATTTCTCCACCGTTTTGGGCAAACTTTCATCGAGTGCGCAGCACGAGACACGATATGAGAATGTGTTCGTTAGAGCCGGAGAAGCTTTAACAAGTTCGATTGCGATTTGGTCCATTTCCGAGAATTTCGATAAATCCCAATTTTCTTTCATCAGAATGTCCTAAATCCCTAAGTCGACTTTTTTAACACCTAGTGTTTCTCCGAGTCGTCGTATATAATCTTCTGAAAGAGCGGGCTTGAAATTTCCCCATAGAATTCTAGGATGAACAGGTCGGCAGTGAATCAATATGTTTTAATATCCTCGAAACTTTTAGCACATTTAACATTCAACACCAGAATAAGAAGATCAATTATTTATAATTACGCTCTGTTGATTCAGTAAGTGTACCGGTAGTCTGATGATGTCGTGACTTTTGTCCTGTACCTTTTTGCTAAGAATTCGCCAACAAGCTTCTACTGGACTAACTGGACTAAATAGCGAGCATCGACATAACTACGAATTTCATCATGATTTATTCTTTTTTCGTTTGATTCACTTTCAATCACAACTGATGCAGTGTCGTTTTCTTTGAAAATGTACTTAAATATGTACTTTACAGAATTCACTGATGACACTACTTCTTCGTTGATGTGACAGTTGAATAAAATTGCAAGGGTCGGACAATATGGAAGGGCGTATCGGTAGTCTACTACGTGGTTAACACACTTTTCATGCATAATCCCATCATCTACTCGACGATACTGCGGATTACCATTTTCATCAATAGAAGTCTCTGGTTGAGAAGACTTTGGGAAATGTTTACTGCATTTTCCATCTTTCATACACCAATCACCGCAAGGACCATATATGAATCATATCTTTCATAACAACTTCATGCAAACTTTTATTATCATTGGGATCAGGGATTTCAGCAGCAACAAATTTATCCACAATGTCCAGAGTATTTATTTTGCAATCTCGTTTCAGTGTAAGCAACGGGTGCATGTGGGGGAGACCTGAACAATTATGCCTAATGAGCATTCCTTTTTGAGGTGAAATACTCTAGCGCAAATATCTGTTCGATCTGCTGCTTGTTGGTTAGGGAGTTAATTATCTCTAATTTCTCTCCAATTGGGATTGCACGTCATTGTAACAGAAAGATCCGATTTTCCAAATTTTCGTACTACCGCGATTGTGTCCTGATAATGTTGCATCATGTTTCGTAGAGACCCAACAAAGGAAGAAGGCAAAATTATCATTCGTCTGAGTTGTGAGCCACTTTTGTCAGCATTGATTTGCAAGTGATGCATCAAACCTTGATATGAATCAACTCATAATTTTTTTTGATTGAATCGTATATAACTGGTTCTAACTTTTTCAATTTTAACGTAATTATCGACAACATATTGTTGGAACAATCGTCCTGACATTGGATATGTCCGCTGATTTTTGGTACTTTGAGCCATCAAAACTTTTTGAAAACGTTGTGAAAACGTTTTGAAAACG
>WSXT02088040.1:0-11801 GCA_011762715.2 Neuroterus valhalla
GGCGGGAATCGAACCCACAACCAGACAGTAGCGTGGGTCCAAAGCTCATGCCTTAGCCCCCACGACTAACTGACCACCTCTTACACTTCTTTACATTTTCATTTTGGAAACAGGAGGAGTGCGCTAATTTGAAATAAATTAATTTGATGATTCCTTTTTCTTTCAATGTTATTTTCTTATTTCTTATTCCTGAATGTAGATCAGTTGGAGAGCGTGGCTTCAGTGTCGACCGCGCCTCACAAGTTTTGTAACTTGTAACTTACTTGTTATAGAACATGTTTTATTCTGTGCTATTATCATTGCTACAAAACTGTTATATGACGATCATGATTATGTAGTCGGTCCCCATCTCTCTGTTAGAAACTGATTTATATTGCTTTTATTGTTGAATTCACTGACCTATTTTCCGGCTATTATTCAAATGTTCCCTTGTACAGTTCCTGATCGTGTAGAGTACGTTGTTAATGCGATGATGGGAGGGGGTAATGGTTGCATCCTACACTTTGCCCATTATCATCTGGTCACTGCCAGACTGAAGCTGAGTATTTATGTTTTGCAGCTACATAGACGCAGTAATGCATGCATTGCGCATCCACTGACAAGAGGTTACGAACCATGGTAATTACTATTTAGTCACTCGCTGCAATTGATTAATATTTCCATTACGGATTTGCAAATGGTATTCATACTCTTTTTGAACCAATATATCATCTGAAGCATTATGAGAAACAATTCATAAGCGTGGATAAAAATTTTAGGTTAGTTTGCCCACTTTTTCTACCATTGGGAACTGTAGTACATAATGTTTTTTTCAAAAAACATGGATTTCAAAGTAAGAAATGGGGATGATCTACTGAGCAGTTAAATCTTCTACCCACAACCGCCTCATCATAAACATTATTAGAGAAACTAAGTATTTTAGAAAACCTCAGGCTCTAAAGTTTAAACATCAAGCCTCCTCTTGATAATATCAGCTCCATACCCTGTTTCTCTCATCTTCTGCTGATTTTTGCTCTAGTTCTGCTGCTTGTCGCGTTTATAAGCTTTTTCTGGTAAACGAAGAAACATTTCAGCTTTATTGGACAGACGCTATGCAGGCGCAAAGTAGATCTGCTTAGCTAATCCAAATTCGTTGGTCTCCCTCGCCTGTTGCAGTTTACCGAGCAGCTATTGTTGCAAAACACTACTCCTCATTTCCTCCTTTCTCCTTCATACAGGTGCCACTACTCTGCTCGTCACTCTCTGCGTCCCGTGACGATTCACCATCTCTGCTGGGAACCAACTTTCGGGCTGCTCTCATGATAATTTTATCAATAAACATTCTCTCCTTCTAATCTCTTAAGCAGTACTCTCCCACCAGGCACGTGACCTCCCCTGTCAAACAACTAGAACCTCACAAAACTTTTACAAAATCAGCTCAGACACCACCCCTCACTTTCTCATTCTTATTTTATACTGTTCGCTTGTTTTGCCAATGCACACTACACACATTTTTCTATTATTCAATTCCTACTGATATTCATCCCGTGTTGGTCACTTCTTCTCCTGAAAAAATATTATCCTTGAGTCTCTATTACAGAATTGAAGCTTATTTGTCCAGAGTAGAATTAACTTTTTCTCCCATATGAGATTATTCTCGGAGTAATAAAGAAATGACGTCGGATACCGGGGTGCAATGTTAAGCCCAAAATGAACAAAAGCCTTGGATATATTGGAATTGGGAGAGAGAAAGAGAACAATTTTCTAATATATCTTTGGGTACGGCATCCACTAGTCATTGAATTTTCTTCTACTTCCCATTGCTTACGAACGTTTTGGTTATGACTGGAACTTTTTATGCAAAAGAGAACTTCTCTTGATGAAGTTTGTCAAAATTTTTATTACAGGTCTTGAATCGCATTTCAAACCATGAAAGCAGAAGGAGGAAGGGAAATGTCTTCAGAGATCTTTGATGAACAGTTCTCCTCATGATTGAATTTGACACAGAATTGTTACTAGTAAACCTGAACAGCGGGTCGTCCTATTCGAGGAGATCTTTTGCTTTGAGTGAAATATGTAGGAGGAATAATTTTCAAATGATAAAATTACCTTGAGAATTAATCCTTTCTCAACTATCTATAATAATTAGTTTATGAAGAATTGATTTGTTAATTAGGAGGCGCTTTGGTAGGTAATAAATGAACGGGATCGATTTTGATTGTTACATAAAAACATATCTCTACTTTTCCTATAAAGATCTATCAAGTGGAATTTTTCCTTCCGAATTCTGATGTTCGGCTTATCTTCTTTTAAAATGTATGATCTTTGTTGAGCTAAAGTTCTCATTATTTATCAAGGCATGAAACCGAAACCGAAACCGTAACCGTAACCGTTTGAAACCGTTTCAGTTTGGTGAACCGAAACCGAAACCGAAACCGTTATTTATATCCTAAAAGAACGGAACCGAAACCGTTTCGAAACCTGTAACCGGTTCACATCGGTTCGGAGTATAATAATTTTACGCGACCTTTGTCAGATAGGGATACCTATTTTCTGTACTTTGAAATTTTTTTTTAAAATTTGAATCCAGCGCCAGTTGAGTGCCGGCGATAGTAGCTGTAATGGTTACAAGGTGTCACCAAATTAATACCTTATTGGTACGCTCCTGGATAACGATAATCAAGGACCGACTCGAAGGAGAGATTAGATTGACCAGAGACCCCGGTGAGTCCGGTGGTTTGAATTCCTGAGGCAAGTGATTTTCGAGCTACTGTTTCCGAAAAATAAATTGATTGAGCCACGCAGACGGCCACGAGAAATCGAGATCACGCGAGGACGCCCGTCGATGATATTATTGAAAGTTGGAACTACATTCGATCTGGATTTTACTGAATTGAAAGCTGAAACTACATTTGATCTGGATTTTACTAAATACGGAAAAGAAGAAGAAGAAGGCTGCCAGAAGGATTCGAAGAGATTCAGGTATCTTGTGCCGAGCTGAATATAATACTTTGTTGTTGAAGCTAGATACTCATGTAAATGGTGTCCAGGTTAAATTATCTTAATTAGATTGTTGAACTCTCTTAGATTCAGAATAGACGCATTTGCGGGTGTGTGTTTCGCTGTATGCACCAGAATGAATGTGTTTTAAAATTGACTGCAGGTTGCATATATGTACAACAGAATAAGGTCCAAGTAAATGATGATCGATTTGTCAAATACAGAGTACGAAAGTTGATTGATCTTTGAATTCTCTATAAATTTTGGTAAACAAATATTTGGTCTTGCATTTCCATTTTCATAGATTCCCTCTTTGAAAGTTTTGAGTTTCATTGGTAATGCCTTTGCCTCGATCCCCGCAACCAAATTTACACCAAGAACCACATAGCCAACTTAAGGGACGCTCCATACGGATTTTCTCTCTCTCTATCAACAGCAGTGTTGAACACATTCCAGAGATTTAGGATGTTTTAACAAGTTACGTGCTTGGATTTGGAATGATAGTCCTGGAATGATAATTATCAGTTTTTATCATTTTTATGGTTTGTGATAGGTTAGTTTGAATGTTGCAACCCCATAAGATTCAGAACAAATCGTTTTTATTTCGGAACAATATCATTTAGGAATGTGTGGAAATTTTTGATGAATTTGAAGTTGGGTGAAGTTTTTTGTTTGAATCAAGAAATTCCGACGGAAATGTACTATCATCAACGATATCCCGGAATATTATAAAAGTTTCTTTATTTCTTTATGAGCTTTTGTTATTTATCGAAGAAACAGTTCGGCTTTCTTGGACCGACGCTATGCGAGCGTGAAGCAGCTCTGCTTAGTTGATCGAAATTCGTTGGTCTCCCTCGCCTGTTGGAGTTTCCCAAACAGCTGTTGTTGAAAACGAGAACAATAGAATATGTATTCTTGAAACAAACATATTATTATTCCAACGGTATTAAGAGTAATCCTACAACTCTTTATTTATTTGTAATTCTTGCTAAATATTATTATTTGAAATCCCATAAACTGGACATGAAAAATGGTTTGAAACAAAAAAAAATTGGAAATTTTTGGTAATACCTAGATAATTTGAAGTTCAGTAAAGCTTTTTTTTAAATCATCACATTTCACAAGAAACCTACAATTCCTAACAATATACCATGATGACATAATTGTTTTCTTTATTCGTTTATAGGTTTTTGTCATTCATTGAAGAAAAAGTTCTGCTTTCTTGGACTAACGCGGCGCTATAGGAGCGCGAGGTAGCTCTGCTTAGTTAATCTTAACTTGGCAGTCTCCCTCGCCAACCTTTCTTCTCCGTTTAACTTTTTTGTTGAGGAATAATTTCATAAGGTATGAATTGGGCTATGTATTTGGTTATAGATTTACCTTCCTTGGTTGGAACTTCATATATTTTTGGGAAAATACGGCTTCTTGGTCAGAAAATTCATCTTGTATATTGGAAATGTATCTTTCGGGTATGGATTTAGTGATTTCCCTGAAAACTAGTCTGTTCATATTGAATGAGAATGGTTTGAAAAACTTTTGTTATTCCGAAGAAGGTTGTATTCCTAAGCAAAATTTGAACTAATCCATCTTTGGTCTTAAAATCGTATCTTTTGAAGAAGACAAAAGTTTTCACCAAGTAAAAATAACTGATCCGAAATTTATTTCATTTTTTGGAAATTTGTAGGATGAAACTTTTTCTATTCTGTTTAAAGTTTCATTATTTTGATGGAAATCGAATTAATTTTCTGGAGTTATCTTTTTGGTCAAAGATACAAATCTAATATCTAGAATTCGTCCTTTTGAAATAAAAATTCATCATCTTTTTCTCGAAATAAGCTTTTCTTAAAATTCAACTGATTGAGGTTGAACCAGTAAACCATTTTGTTCCCGAACTTCATTTTTCGTTTAGTAATGGATCCTTCGTATCAGTCATCAAGTTTCAAATTCTTTTGTTAAATCCGACGTTTTGAATTGAAAATATCATTTTTTCCGTTATAAGTTAGAAACTCTCTTCTCTCATCGCACATTTTGATTTTTACTTTATAAATATCTTCATTTCACCCTTTAGCCGAATTTCTTATAGGCCTTAGCGTTACTTTCTGGGTTTAGGTTATGTTGTTCTACTATGGATCAAGAAATCTATATGAAAGGTGTAAAAAAAGAATGTGAAGAAAGGGAGGGAAGGGATGAGTTCCAGATGGATCAGGAAGTCATCGCGTGGTTTATAATAAAACACCACACTTATCCCACAGATGCGACACACGTCGCAGAAGCAATCTTTCTGGCAATCACCTCAAGTGGAGAGTTTCTGTCTTATCACTTACCCTCATTCTCACGAGATCTTTCTTATCCTTTATCCCGCTGGAAGGTAGTCTATGCCGGTTCCACCTTTCCTTTCGAACGTTATTTCGCCATACTCGCCCAATCATGCTGTGCCATTTGAAATTAACCTTTCTGCCTTCCCTATACGGTTCAGAAGACTCCCGTCCTTCCAACCCGTTTCTCTTTTTCTCGTTCTCTTCATGAACCCCTCCTCATCAACACCGCATACCTCTCCTTCCTAATCATCTATCACAGTATTCAAGTTACCTCCTTTGAAACCTTACTCCTCTCCTTTTTTCCATCCGTCTGTTTATAACCTTCATAACTTCCTTCCACTCTACTCTCCTCCTCTCCTGTCAACGCATGCTTCTACTGCTGTTTTTTTTCACTTTGATTTTTCTCATCATTACTCCATCCTGCTTTTCGCTATCCTCCTCTGAGTCTTGTCCTGCCAGCACGCTCTTTATCACTTGGCATACCATGCCGCCCAACCCTCTCCCTTTTGCGTATTCCTTTCTGGCTCATTGTATTCTCCATACTTTTGGTAAGGTTCTTCCTGAGTTCTTTTATTGGTCCGTATCCGTCCGAATGTCACTCATCATAATCACGTTTAGTGTACCCACCTTTCCCCAGAAACGTCCATATTAAGGGTTTTTAAGGCAGAAACATTGCAAAACGCCACTTCCACATCTCTAACTAATCCCATTTCTTCTCTCATTCTCATCTTCATTCGTTTTCACCTTGAATGTACCCCGATGCGTTTTATTCAATTTCATTTCGCTGTTTCTTAACGTTTTTTCTTCCTTGTCTTGTTTGCCACGCTTTCAATTCCTCTCGATCTTCGTCCTAGATCATCATTTCTTTAGTTTACCTACATTTTGTACTTGTCTCAAAAACATTCTCCATAACCTCGAATCTGTCTTCCTTACTCCCTAATGTCATTAAAAATATGCTTTTCGTCCTTTTCTGCATTGCTTCTACTCTATTAACTCCTTTCTCTCTCACTTTTGTTACTATGCCACTTAACACCTTCATTACCTCTTCCTTCCCTGTTTCGCTGTTTGCTTCCACCTTCCTGGTCACTTTGTTCTTTCGCCTCTATTTTCTCCTCGCTCCCCCTAGCCGTTTTTCTATCTGCAAAAATCTCGTATAAAAATTCCCATTCTTGTCTCGCCTGTTCATACTTCTGAAATCCGACCCCTCGCTCGCTACTTTCGCGAACCCTTCTTGCGAAGACGTTGCTTTTATATATTCCTTTCTCTCTTCTACTACCTCAATCTTTCTTCCATGCTGGTCTCCTGTTTTATTCATTCGATTCCCTATGTTTTCAAATTTTCACTGAATTTTCTCTTTTCCTCTCCCTCAAAAGTGATTATCCTCTTACAATTTCTACCAAAGTTCCCGCACCTTATCCTTGAGTTCTTTACAAAAGGCTTCTAGTCTCTCAAATACCTTCTGCCCATATACTTTAGTCATTTCCGTCCTCAAATTTCTCTTCTCTCCCAACTTCTTTTACTTTTTACACTCTCATTCTGAATGAAAAGGTATTGGTTTTATGTGAAAATTGCCTTCACGGATTTGATCAAATTTCCACGTTTTGAGACCCCCTGAGTCAGAAAAAATGGTTTTAACGAAGGTGTCTGTCTGTCTGTAGTCTGTAATCTGTGTACTCGATAATAATTGAAAAATGATCGGAATGGATTGCCCTTTGGCACACATTTTGAGGGACCAAAAAGACAGGTCAAGTTCTTTAACCAGCTATTTAAGATGAAAAATTAAAGAGGGGGAACATGCCGAGGATTTTTTTGAACTTTTTTTTCCAAGACTTAAAAATTGTTAGTACAGTATCTAATAGCAGGTAAAAAGTGAAACAATTCATCCCAATGATTTTTTTGGATAAAAACAAAATCTTCAGAGTTGTGGCATTTCCAAAATTCAAAAATATAAAAAAAATGATGATTTTCAGCCAAATAACGCAAGATTGAAAAGAGAGTCAGGAACAAAAAATGTTTCTTCTTGGGAGCCCTAGAGATTGTGGATACGACTTTCTCAATTTTCCCAAAAAATCGAAAATTCAATTTTTGATCGCACGAAAAATAATGAAAAATAATCTGTGAACTCGATAACTTTGGAAAGAATGATCATATTTGATTTTGATTTGGTACCCATTTTCAGGGACCAAAAATACAAGTCGAGTTTGTTAACCAGCTGTTTTGGATCAAAAATAGAAGAGGGGGAGCATTTTGGAAATTTTTTTGGATTTTTTTTCCAAGACTCAAGAATTCTAAGTACGTTTTCTTGTACTAGTTTAAAAGTGAATCAATTCATCCCAATTATTTTTTTGAATGAAAACAAAATTGTCAGAGTGGTCAAATTTTCAAAATTCGAAATTATAAACGGAAATGAGAATTTTTACGCAAACAACGCAACATATGAAAAAATTATGAAGAGAAAAAATGTCTATTCATGGGAGCCCTTCAGGATGATCTTCACAAGTTTTCGAGTTTTTTCAAAAAATCGAAAATTAAAATTTTTGTCGCACAAAAAATAGTGAGAAATAACAAAATCGATTTTTTAATCAAACCATTTAAGGTACGGGAAAATGTAAAGGAACTAAAATTGTGCACCAAAACAAGATCTACAAATTCGATAGAATGAACTTCTTGATAGGACAAGTAGTATTCACTCCATTTATAAAAAAGCATATAAAAAATGAAAAAAATTAACTTTTGGACAATTGACACAAGCTTGGGAAAAATCGAATTGACGCAAGTTCTTTACCAGGAAAAAATCTTAAAATGTGGTTTCAACTTCTTTCACAGGGTATGTATTTTTTATTTCAGTCAGGAAAGATAAATACAAGACTGAAATAATAAAATTTCTGAAAAAATTACTAGGGGACAAAAATGACTAAAAATGACTAAATAACACAGAAGATTGATAGAGAAAAGTTGTTCATCGAATTTCTAGAAAAACTACACAACATGTGAGAACAATTAGGCACCAAAACTTCTTCACCGTTTTGGACAAACTTTGATCGAGTGCACAGCACGAGACACGCGATGAGAATGTATTCGTTAAAGCTGGAAAAACTTTAACAAAAGAGAATTCACGCTCATCAGATTAAAGTAGTCGATATTTCGCTTTTGAGTTTGACAAGCTTTTCATACAACTGTAGTGAGGTACAAAGGACAAGTGCGTAGCGCGACGTAAATTTATAACCGAGCGCGGAGCGCGAGACGCGTTTACCGTCAAGCGCGAAGCTCGAGATACAAGAGTCGCGCGCCGTAGGCGCGCTGAAACTAGCGAGCGAAGCGAGCCGCGCGCGCGATAACAGTATGCCCGCACAGCGACCAAATTTTTTTCTTATTTTTTCCTCACTCTAAATCTTATCCTTGTATTCCCTACCTCTTTATCTTCTGCCTACTTCTACCATTCTCCGTTCTTTCATTTCCAGGCTACTCGTCGAGGAAACTGCTTGTCTACCTTGCTCCTATCCTACGCTAGACGAGCTCATCTATGCCTATCAATCTGGAATAGGAGACAAATGATAAGATATATTTTTTAGTCAAGAGAAAGTGAATGAATGGATAAACAAAGAAATAACTTTATTGAATATTTTTGCATATATATGAGTATATTTATATATTTATTGATGAATAAATGAATGGATTATTTATTCATGCATAATTTTATACATGACCATGGAAGTTTCAGCGTAAATTTGTTAACACAACTTTGTGCTTGATAGTTAATTCTGATCGTTTTTATGACACAAGATCATAGTGGATTTTTGGAAAATATTACCTTATGATATTTTTCTGAATGTATTTTGTATGTATTATGTATTTGGTATGTATTATAAGGTTATATGCTTGCATACTAAGTGAAGTGGATGTCTAAATTTCCTTTGACAGTGTCAATTTCGACTTCAGTTTTGGAGGACACATTTTATAAATGTGTTCTTTGGGGATCAGGATATCCTGAATTTGATGCCTTTTCCTCTTGATCGACAAAGCGAGAAGAGGTTTGGGATAGTGAACTTCAAAGCGAAAGCTTGATATCCACTTTAAATATGTGAAGTTGAATTACCTGGTAACGAAAGACGAGATTGGAAGGTACAAAATTTAATATTTTATATACAAGAATCCTGAAACATCTCCATGTTTCTATCATGTACCTATCAGCATGTTTTATCAACTACAATACAGGTTGGCTAATTGAAAACGGAACTAGACAAGACAAGACAAGACAATTTAAGATGGTCTAAGGCAGTGCAAGCCAAGAATAGATAAGGGAAGAAAACTGAGCCAATTCAAAACAAGGAGATGCGAGACACCAAAACACCGACTTCAAAGGAAAGATATCACAAATTTTATTCTTATAGAGTTCAAAATGCTGAAAAATGTGGTACACAAAAGGCTTTCCACACCAGAGAGCTTATGCTACCACAACCTAAATCCTTTGCAACCTGATCATTATTTTCAGAATTTCCGATTCCTTTTTCCTCTGAATTTACGAGATAATAAAATTTCATTGTGCATAGAGAATATGACACGATATTTTCAAACGTCACGTACTTGGCGAGACCCTTCCTGAATTTTGTTTTATGCTCGGCGTAATGACTTCAGTCCAATTTGCATTTTTTCCCGGCACACCTGCGAAATGATGGAATACATAGTGTAACTATGTTCTCATAATCGAGCGTGTCGTGATGAAAACTCGAGTGAATTGAAATCAGAATGCAAAAATTGTAAATCAAGGCTTGCACCGATTGCACAGAGGTCGGACTCGGAACTTGCCCTGTCGCGGATATGATTTTTCCGAATCGATGCGTATGGACTAATTGAGTCAGGCCAATCAGTACGCGATTCGTTCTCTTTTTTTTATGAATGGAGTTCCCTTACGGACGATATACCACGCCTGGTTTTTTTTTCTGTATTATTTGCTCCACTGGTTGGAGCAAGTTTTACTTTTGCCCTTCTGAACGAATTTTGATCAGACTATCGAACTGACGGCATGTCTTTTGATGTTTAAAGTCGAATTCAGATTTTACTCTTCATTCGGGGATCCTTCAGACTCCGTTCTAGCTGCTAACGTTTTTAAGCTAATAGATGGATTTTCATCGAAGAAAGATGCGTTCTCAACCGAAAAATATGACTTTCCTACCATGGAGGATAAACTTTGAATCTGACAACACAAATTTGGAATAGAATAGTTGAATTTCCCAATGAAAAAAATGACTTGTACGAAATAGTTCAATCTTTTACAAAATGTACGAACACGGTCAAAATTGTTTGTTTTTTAACCTTCAACTTGAACTTTTAACATATGAACCGCTGGCGATCAAAAGAGGATACGCTCGAAACGCCGTCGTTTGAGTTGGCCCCTGGGTCATATTTTTTTTTTCAGATCAATTTTTAATTTTTAAATAAAAGATTACAATATGAAATTTTATTGCGCATATTTTTAGTCCTTTGAATAAATTCGATAACTTTATTAGTTTTTGAAATAATCAAGGGAATGCTACTTTTTTCTGCAATCTCAAAATGCGATTTTTTTGTGTTCAACTCGCCATAAGTTCTACATTAATGAATATTTTGTGATGGAAATTCCAGGAAATATGCACCATCATATATGAAAAATAACGGCCTTTATAGGATTTCAATTGATTGTCACTAAAAATTTATAACGATTTTTATTCTTCTCATGGCGTAATTCAGATATTGGAAGTTTCAAACGCTTCGGGAGTCGAACGCATTTTCAGAAAATTAAAATTAATGGTCACCTAAATTTTCATTTGGATTCAAGGAAGTTTTCGGGAAATTCCAGGCAATCATGTTTTATGGTTTCAAAGTTACAATTGATTCAAGATCCCCGCGCTGTCCCGTACGCGTGCTAACTCGTCCTGCAATATCAGCGTCTTTAAAAAAACGGAAGATTGGAAGTTCAAGCCGGCCACCAAAATAATATTGAAGACATTATAATTTGAATTTTTGATAGTTTCTGATAACAAATTATAAAAATCAAAACTTAAATAATGTTTATATAATTACTGTGACATCAAAATGTGAGAAGTTTATGATAATTATAAATTGGAGAAGCCTACTACTATTTCGTTTACTACTTATCTTAAGCTAGAACACCTTCCAAGAGGTTGTCCACCTCTCATTGGACTGAACACGGCTAAAATAAAAAATGTGAAAATTCTTTCTAATTTTCTAATCGCTCCTGGAAAAGAGCTCTTTGGAAATTATTTTTCGCAATTTACTCAAAATAATTCTGCCGAAGAGAACACTGAAGGAAGTGATGTAAATGATTAATTTGTTTTTAAAGAAATCGATTAAGGTAATATATAAATATTATGCAAGTTTGACTTTTTATAATTTGTTATAAAAGAAAATAAGCAAAAGTGAATATTATTGTCTTCATAATTATTTTGGTGGCTGGCTTGACCTTCTAATCGTCCACTGTTATACAGACGTTGATATTGCAGGACG
>WSXT02088051.1:0-11800 GCA_011762715.2 Neuroterus valhalla
ACATTTCATAAATTCCGCGAAAGTCAATTTTCACATAAAACCAATACCTTCTCATTATGATGAGAATGTAAAAATCGTATCGAAAAAATCGATAGAATATCAACATCCCTACAATAGGATACAATGAGTGGCGTGGGTGCTTTCTGTGCAGGTTTAGTGTGCGCAAAGAACATTGTTTCCGCCCAGAAATGTATGGGGCGCAAAGTGGCGTTTTGCGCTCTCTTCTTCGTTCTCCGGGCAGAGAACGTTACTTTGCGCCCGCTTTACATATCCTCAGAGGCATATTTTAAATAAAGGTTATGGACAATTGAATGATGAAATGAATTTATTCAGGAAAAGATTCTAGTTTTAAATTGAACAAGAGAAGGAGTCAGTGGAATAATTTTTTCACTTGCAGATGAATCAAGTGAGCCACTTTTTGGATGGGTCGACAGTTTACGGTTCAACTTTGGAAAAATCTCGTGAGCTCCGAAGGTATGAAGGAGGACAACTTCGAGTTGAGATCCGGAATAATCGAGAATATTTGCCATCCGCAGAAATTGAACCTGCATCCTTATGCCTTTCTTCAAGATGTTACACATCTGGTAATTGCTGCACATTAATTTGATTAATTTCCATTTTATTTATTTACAGTATGGCGACTTGACCGGTAAACCGGGAAATGACCAGGAGTTTAATTAAGAACCGGTAATTTACTTGAAGAACGTTTTGAAAATTTGTTCTTCGGTGAAATTTTTTTAGCTGACTCAAATTTTATGATTGAATTGATGGTAGGTAGTTTCAGAAAATAATTCTAGTTTTTTGTAGGACAGGGAATTTCAGTGACAAAGGAGAATTTTACCTGAAACAGGGAATCTTTCATTTTTGAAATTCACACTTGTTTGTTGAATATCTAATTTTCTGGTTAAAGTTGCATTATTTCGGTTCAAAACTCACCTCCGACTGAAATTGTAACTACTTTGATAGAAATCAACTCATCTTTTTTTTTGTGAAAAGTCAAGTATTTGGTTGAACATTGATTTTTGATTCTGAAAATGTAACTATTTCTTTGAGAGTATATGTGCTTCGTGGAAAATTAGCCTTTCTTGTAGAAAATTAATGTTTATGGTTAAAACTTCACCTTTTTGATTAAAAATCATCTATTCTTCTAAAGATCCATCATTATACCTGGAAATTCATTAGTTTGGGTTAAAAATCAATTTCTTCAAATGAAAATTTAACTGTTTCATTTTCTTTGAAAATTGATATTTTTTTTTGTTCAAAATTCGACATTTCGGTTGAAATTTGTCTTTTTGAATTAAACATTCGATTATTTCGTTGAAACTTCACATATTTTGTTGAAAAATCGATTTTTGGTTCGAAAACTATCTTCTTCTTCGGAAGTAATATTCTTCTTCGAAAATTCTTCTTCAATATTAACAATTCAAGTTATGCAGTTAAACATTTTTCATTTGAGTCGAACATTCATCTTGTTCAAAACTCTTCATTTTTGGTTCAAAATCAATTTTTCAATCCATGAATGTCACTATTCTATTCCTGTAATTCCAACCATTCTGTTGAAACATTTCTGTTCAACATTTACACGGAAAGGGAAATGGAGCGTCTGCGCGCTCCGCACTGAGACGGTTGTCTGCTCTGATGCGTGGACGCCTGAAGGCCCGTTTTCTCGGCGTGTAGCGCGGCAAGTCAACTCGTTCGTTCACGCGCTAAAGTTATCGGCGGATAATCGGCCGAACCCGAGCCCTCGGACTCCGAGGGAGACGACGGTTTGAAAACGGTCCGAGCGCTCGGCGGATTATCCGCCGGAAGAGTTTGGCGCGCATTCAGACAACACTAGCGCCGTCTTGCTGCCCAAAATAAGCATTCAGGCGTGCACGCATCAGAGCAGATGAACGGCTCAGTATGGAGCGCGCAAACGTACCATTTACCTTTCCGTGTACAATTTCATTTGGCTTTTCATCATTTCTTGTAAAAATTGGTTTCAAAAGTTTTTTGTTCCTTCTTGGTTGAAAGTTAATTTTTTGTGTTATAAGTAATTTTTTTTCAACTGAAAATTTGACTTATCCCAATTGGAAATTCCAGTTAATTTATCTGTTTGAAAACTCAACTCCTTCAGTTAAAGATTCTTTTTTTATATAGAACACTTATGCTTATTTTAAAATTGTTTTTTAAATACATAAAAATGTTACTGTTTTATTGTTGGTTGAAAATAATCATTTTTTGACTTTGAAATGCGAATAGTATGTTTAAGCATTATGTTTTTTCTTAGAAATTATCCTTCCTATTTAGGCATGATTCTTTTTGTTAATTTTTTGTCAAGAATTGGATTATTCTAGTTAAATGTTCCTAATTTCAGTTAAATATTCGTCTTTCTGGTTTAAAATTCAACTACTTTAGTGTAGCATCTACAATTCCATTTGATTGTTCCTCATTTTCTGTAAAAGTGAAATAATTTGCTTGAAAGTTAGTTGTTTTCATTTGTTGAAAGTTAGTTTTTTTTATAAGTAATTTTTTTTAACTGAAAATTTACCTTATTCCGAATGAAAATTCCATAGTTTTAATTAAACATTCATTTATTTAGTTAAACATCCCTTTTCTCAATTTAAAATTTGGTTATTCCAATTTTCGTTGACAATTTATCTTTTTCAGTAAAAGTTAATTTATCTGTTTGAAAACTTAACTCTTTCAGTTAAAGATTCTTCTTTTTAGTATAAAACACTTATGCTTGGTTTTTTGAACTAAAAATATTACTGTTTCATTTTTGGTGGGAAATAATTATGTTTTGGGTCCGAAATTCGACCATGTTGTTGAAACATTGTATTTTATCTTAAAAAATTATTCTTTCTATTTGAAAATTCATCTTGTTGATTGAATATTAACCTCCATGGTTTAAAATTGAAGTTTCCCAGTTGAAAATTCAGCTTTTTATTTGAAAATTCATCTTCTCCAAAAAAAAAAAGAACTATCTGGTTGGAAATCCGTTTTTTTTCTGTTATCGTAAATTGATTTTTTTGATTAAAAGTTTGACTGTTCCAATTTATGTGAAAAAAAAAAAATGTTTTGCCGTTGAAACTTAGAGTATCCTTTGCAAAATTGATTTATTTTGCATTGTTTGATTTGTTGTGTCAAATAATGTTTAGAATGAACGTCCTGAATAAAAAAGGAGGTGTTTTGGGACGAATGTAAATATGTTACTTCTAGTTGCCCGGGAAAATTGAAAAACTTGACCGGGAAGAACCGGGAAATGGCCGGGAATTTGAAATCGTCCGCCAAATCGCCACCCTGTTACACGCTCTTATTTTTACTTTTTGAAGTTGAAAAATTTTAAATAGTAACATTCGAAAGTTTATTAATTCCAAAAACTTGAAAAATGATCTGATCACCAATTAGAAGATTTATGAATTATTGAATCGGAATCCAAAGCGTTAAAACTTTGTTCGGAACTGAAGTATTCCTAAATTAGGATCTCGAACGCAAGGATTTATTTTAATTCATGGCGTTCATTCTAAACATTCTTTAACACAACAGATCAAACATTGCAAAATTAATTAATTTTGAAAATAATACTCAAACTTTCCACAGAAGCATATCATTTCTTTACGGAAATTGGAACAATTCAGCTGACACTTGACAAAAATCAATCAACGATAACAAAAAAAAAAAAAAAAAAAAACTGATTTAAAACAATATAGCTCATTTTTCAGCCATAGCGATGAATTTTTAAACAGCATTATGAATCTCCAACCGGAACAGTTAAATTTCAAACCAGGAAGATGAATTTTTAACTGAAATGATAAAAAATCATCTGAAGCACTTTAATTTTTAACCATGGATGTGAATATTCAAACGAGAAGATTAATTTTCAGATAAAAAGAATAATTTTCTACCAAAAAATACAATGTTCAACAAAATAGTTGAATCTCGAACTGAAAAAATAATTTTTTTCAACGAAGAATGGAGCAGTAACTTTTTAGTTTAAGAGCCCGATTCCAAACCAAACAAGAGAGTTTTCAGCTAAAACAAAGAATCTTTTACTGAAAGAGTTGAATTTTTAAACATAAACCAAATTTTGAATACTGGGAAAAATTGATGTTCAACCAAACAAATAAATTTTCAACTTCAACTATGAATTTTCCAATTTGAATAAGTTAAGTTTCCGGTTTGAAAAATAAATTGCTTGTAACAAAAAAAAACTAGCTTCCAACAAATGAGAATTTAACTTTCAAACAAATCCTTACATTTTTAAACAAAATAATAAATTTTCAAAAAAAATTGTTAATTTTCAATTTCAGTAGTTGAATTCCAAATCAGAAAGACGAATTTTCAACTGAGATAGTTTAAATTTTGATTAGAAATCAAATTTCAACCAAAAAATACAGTTTTCCAATAAAATGGTCAAATTTTGAAACATAAAAATAGTCGTCTTGAACCAGAAATGGAAAAGTAACAATTTGATTTGAAAAATCAATGTTTTAACCAATCATAAGTGTTTTCAGCAAGATATCGTTTCGACTGAAATTAAAAATATTTAACTGTTCAACTTGAATTGTTAACGGTTAAGAAGAATTTCCGAACAAGAGATTTGACTTTCGAAGAAAAAGACAATTTTTCACCAAAAAATAGATTTCTCAATAAAATCTGTGAATTTGCAACGAAACAATTGGATTTTTAATTCAAAAAGACAAATTTTCATTCAAATTGTTGAATTTTTAGGTGATGAAATTAATTTTCAACCAGACTGATGAATTTTCAGATGTATTCTATGCGAAAAAGAATAATTTTCAACGATAAAGATCGATTTTCGACAAAAAAAAAGAATTTTCTCAAAGTATATAAATTCTCAAAGAAATAGTTTTATTTAAAAAAAATCAATGTTCAAATCAATACCCGAACTTCCACCAAAAAAAGATTAATTGGTTTTCAACGAAATAGTTACATCATCCACCAGAGGAAATTCTGCATTACAAGAGTGTACCCTCACCAAAAAGATTTAATTTCCAACAAAAGAGTTCAATATTCAACCAAGTAGTTGATTTTTCAACAAAAACTGCTTGAAGAAATTTCTTCATTAGAAATTAAGAAGAGAAGACTTTCAAATTGCGACGAATTTTGAATTGTAAGAGCGATTTTTTAAAATTCCTCCCTTCTAAATTCAAATTATAATTATTTAAAAAAATTCCCGTTCCATGTCAAAAACTTCCTGTTCCAAATCTTTCCTTAAACTCTCTCTCCTTAAATAAAAACAATAATCATTTTTTTTCAATTCCCTGTTCCAAGTCATATGAATGAAAAAAATGCAAATAAAACGTGTTAAATACATTTTCCTGAAAGAATAGATAAAACAATTCTTTTGTATGCTTGAGCTATCATCAATTCGATTATCAAACTTGAGTTAGCTCAAAAAACTCACAGAGCAAAAAATTTGCTAAGGGTTTTTCTTATACTGGAAGAAAATAAAAATTTTGTCTCTTATAAAGTATAAATATAGTCAAAAAGTTTCATGAAGAGACTAAAGGAATGTACATTCTTTTAATGAAACGATATAATCTCTTTTTAATTTCTAACAAGATAATTCGTATTTTTTTCGGTGAAAATCTTAATTTTCTGGGTTTAGTCAAGTAACTTCCTGGTTTTTCATTGAATTCCTGCTCATTTACCGGGTTTTCCTGGTCAATAAAATTCACGGTCATTTCCCGGTTTCCCAGTCGAATCGCCACTGTCTTGATTTGAGACTTTTGTTCTGTCGCAAATTCAAATGAAAAATTTGTCGAAATGCAATCAGCGCCACAGTTTCACATTTTGCCCGCTGAGTCAAATTGGGAACCAACTATATATAGGATACAATGAGTGGCGTGGCATATCCCTGTTCTTGATTTAGAAAATAATAATTGCAGGAATTAAACACTTTAATGAACAATTTTACATTTCCAGGTGACGATCGTGTAAACGCCGGACCCCAATTGGCTGTGATGCACACAATATGGCACAGAGAGCATAACCGTATTGCTAAGGAATTAGCTGTACTCAATCCATTGTGGTCTGATGAAATATTGTATCAAGAAGCAAGACGTATTGTTATTGCTGAAATTCAACATATCACTTTCAACGAATGGCTGCCGATTTTGCTTGGCAAAACTACCCGATTAGGAGTTTCAATTGGCATCGGTCATAATCAGGATTATAACTCTGAAGATGATCCTGCCGTCAGTAATGAAGCTGCGACAGCAGCTTTGCAATTTTTGAAGTCATTGAAGCGGAGCATTCTATAGTAATTACTCTTACGTTTTTCATTCTTTGAAGTGGAACTTCTATGCGCGCGTTATGAACTATCGCTCATTTTCGATGTAGCAGTACGCAAACTTGCACCGTACTCTTGCCTGAACAAAATCCACAAACTTTGAATCGAATAGTAAAATCTAAAAAATGGAAAGACGAAAAATTTGTAATACGAAAGGACGAATTTTCGCTCTAGAAGTTGGATTTTACCGAGGAAAAAAACTTCAACAGAAATCAGACTTTTTTTATCGAATAATTGAATTTTTAAGGAGAATGATATTTCCCAAGAGACACATTTTTAATCCAAAAAAATAAATTTTCAACACGAAGTTGAATTTCTGAACGGAAAACAAGACTTCAAAAAGATAGGTAAATTTCTAATCAAGAAATTAAATTTTTTAACGAAATATATGAATTCTTAACCCACATAGATGAATTTTCAACCAACAAGATTTATTAACCAACAAGAAAAATCCTCAATAAAGTACGCTGGATGTCAATAGATAGTCCTTTACATAGAAATGTGAATTGATGGGAAAAAGGATCATTTTCCACGAGATTATTTTATTTGTAACTAGAATGATAAATCTTTCACAGAAAAATGTATTTTTCCCAAAGCATTTTATCTTTGAACCAAGTGGTTGATTTTCGAATCAGGAAAGATGTGATGGTTGATATTTCAGTCGAAACAAAATTCATTTTGAAATCAAAAATCGTTGAGTTTAACCAAAGGAGAGCAATATTCAATCAAGGATATTAATTTTCAAAAGGAAAAAAAGGAATGCTTGATTAAATTTCGACATCATTAACCAGAGGAATGAATTTTCATTAAAAATGATGAATCTTCAGAAAAAAATAAATCGGCAACCAAAAAAGATAAATTTCAATGGAAATTCTTCGATCCTCAACAAAAACAGATAAATTTTGAATCATCAGTTACATTTGTACCTTAAGGGATGAGTTTTTAACTAACGAATGAACTTATGTTATGTGAGGTGAATTTCCAAAAATCACATGGATTTTCAACGTCATTGTTGAATTTGTAAGCCAAAAAGATTGAGTATCTTCAAAAGGCATTGTATTCTCAATCCAAGTATATGCTTTTTCAAATAGTTCAATTTAAAATATGCAATTTGATTTCCAACCAACTAATTGACTCCTATACCTTAATAGTTGAATTTTGAAAGGAAAATATAAATAATCAAGAAAAAATATTTTTGACAAGAAATTTGTTAAATTTTCAACTAAAATAATAATCTCCTATAAGAAAAATGCATTTTTCACAAAAAAGATCATCTATAAACCAAGTGGTTGATTTTTCAATTGAAAAATATGAATTCTCATCGGAAAATGTAATGGCTGATCTTTCGGTCGAAGAAAAATACATTTTGAAATAAAAAAACGTAGAGTTCATCCAAAGAAAAGCAATATTCAATCAAAAATATCAATTTTCAAACGGAAGAAAAGGAATGTTTAACAAAATTTTGACATCATTAACCAAAGGATCGAATATCAATTTTTATGGAAATACTTCGATCCTCATCAAAAACAGAAAAAATTTTATTCATCAGTAACATTGATACCTACAAGTATAAGTTTTTAACTAATGAACAAACTTCCCGTTATATGAGGCGAATTTCCGAAATCACATAGATTTTCAACGTCATTGTTGAATGTTTAGGCCGAAAAGATTGTGTACCTCAAGAAGGCATTGTATTTTCAACCCAATTATATAATTTTTCAAATAGTTCAATTCAAAATAGGCAGTTCAATTTTTAACCAACTAATTGACTTCTCTACCATAATAGTTAAATTTGCAACGGAAAATATGAATGATTAAGAAAAAATATATTTTACAACAAAGTAGTTAAATTTTCAACTGAAATAATGGATCTTCGATCAAAAAATGCATTTTTCACAAAAAAGTTCATCTTTGAACCAAGTGGTTGATTTTTCAACCGAAAAATATGAATTCTTAACGGAAAATGTGATGTTTGATATTTCAGCTAAGAAAAATTTTATTCGAAAATCGAAAACAGTTGAATTCAATCAGAGAAACTAAATTTTTAGGCAAAAAAAGGAGTAGTTTTTAACAAAAAAGTCACATCATTAATCAAAGCGATGAATTTCCATCTAAAATTATGAATGTTCCGAAAAAAATAAATTTTTAACATAAGAGTTGAACTTTAAACCAAACAATTAAAATTCAACCCGAAAAGATGATTTCTGAACACAATTTGTGATAGTTGATATATCAACCAAAAAATATTTCAATTTGAAATAAAAAGAGTGGAATATTTCAAACAAAAAAGACGAATTTTGATGGGAATAGTTGGATATTCAACAAAAACAGATACATTTTCAACCAAACAGTTAAATTTGTAACTGAATTGATGAACTTTCAACATTGTTGTTAAATCCTCATGCCAAAAACATGGATAATTTACATAAGAATTTGAATTTCCAGCCGAAAAATATGATTTGAGAAAAAAATGATTAAGTTCGAGCGAAAAAAAAATACAATAAGATAAAATAAAAACAAATAAAAGCAAATAAAAACAAAGAACATTTGGAAACTTCGAAGAGTTCATTTTAATAATTCTAGTCTTCGGTCACAATTTCAAATTTGAAAACCGACTTGTCAATGGAAGAATGTATTATTATAATTTGAAGAAAAGTCTGATTATTTTTGACAACAGTCGCTATATTTGCAAAGAAAAATACCGAACAAGAAGGTTCATTCTCCATAAAAAAGAAAGTTTTTCGACAATGTTCATTTCCAACAAGATAGCTGAATTTTCATCTGAACAATGACACATTTTTAAACAAACAGTTGAATCTTCAACCAAAAAAGGTGTATTTTCGATAAAAATAGTTTGCATTGAAAAAAAAAACGAGAAAAGGGGAAGTTTCTTGAGACGTAATTCGACGTTACTGTAGTTTCACTTCAGACACGCGTGTTTTCCATGAAGAATCTTCAAAATTTTCTAAATTGCCTGAATTTTTCAGTATGCCAGATGCAACAGGAAGTGCAAACCAAACACTACACCTGAGAGATCATTTCTACAAACCATATACAATTGAATCTGATGACTTATTTGACAGAATGATAAGGGGTCTTACAAATCAATCTTCTCAAAAAATGGACATAAATGTCGTTTCTGATGTGAGTGCAAATGAATCAATTGAAAACTGAATTGGCCATGTTTATTATTGTTCTATTTTTTGCTCTGTAATTAATATACTTCTCATTATCATTCAGATGACCCATGGCTTGTTCAGGACTAATGGCAACTTGGGTCTAGACGCTGTCAGCCTTGATATTCAACGAGGTCGTGACCATGGAATTCCAGGATACAATCATTATCGTAAATTTTGCGGATTACCGGTTGCCAAAAAGTTTGCTGACTTTTTGGACTTCATTCCAAACGAGGTTTGTGGAAAACTTTGGAATAGGGACTGTTGAAAAAGTACGTCACGCGGTTCAAAAACATTCCCTCCTCCCCTTCTTCTTCAAACAGGGTGGCGACTTGACCGGGAAACCGGGACGGACCAGGAAATGGCCGGAAATTTTATTAACCGGTAAATGACCGGGAATGCAATTCAAAAAGGACGAGACTATTTCGCCCATTTTTTAGGGCGAAATAGTATGACTTGAGATTGTTTGAAATCCAATCATTTTAGATAAAAAGTATGATAAAATAATTGAATATTCCTAAAATTTTTGAAATGAAACGATTTTTTATTTCAAATTTAAAAAAAGGTTAAAGGTTCTACGATTCCAGATTGAATAAGTTCGAATAAAAATCTATAAAAATTCAAGATTCTCAAATTAGAATTTTTTAAACCTTGTTTCATCTTGCTCATAAGTATGTGAATAAAGTTTTGTTATCCATAAAAGTAAAGTTCATGTATCCCACTTTTACATTTACTATTTATTTGAAAGTTTCAATCGTCGCGACGATAGCAAGTACAATGAGATTCAAATTTTGCGCCTCCTAACTGAGGTGGTCATAACCACTAAACATTTTGAGGTTATATTTGTTTCACTTGCGTTTCATGTTTGCATCATACTTGTGCAACGATAACGTTTATAGTATAATTATGAATAATGAATTAATTTTATCAATAATATTTTGCCCGTCTCCCCCTTCTCACACATTCCGGTGGGCGAAATAAGCTACTTTTCTCATTTCGCCAGCTTCTTCGGGCGAAATAAGGGGAGCATGCTGTTTTGCCCAAAAGAATGGGTGAAATAAGGCAAGCGTGCTACACTCTCAGAAATTTCCTTCCAGCGATAAAGGAACACTTTTACGGTTAAAATGCAATCGGCTGAGAATTAGAGTTGGAAACAGAGCATCGAATTCTTCAAGGTTGCATGTGCGCATGTTTGTGCGCATGCGTTGCGTGCTCTTAAAATGCAATTCTTTCAGAATTGAAGTGCATACTCTATAGTTCAGACGACATCATTTCAACGTTAAACTAGATCGTTTAAGAGTGAAAAGAATCTGCTTTCAAAGTATCTTACTCTGACGTTTAGAGAACCGACTTTGTCGTTGAAAGGGAATTTCTGAGAGTGTATTTCGACAGCTTTTTCGGGCGGAAGAGCCACTCCGATTTAAAAACCGGGAAACCACTTGACTTAACCTTGACAATTCAAAATTTTACCGTAAAAAGACGAGAAATCACCACTTTCTTTTCATAAATTAAAAAGAAATCTTATCATTTTATTTGAAGAATGTAACGATCCTTTGGTCTCATTCTAACAACTTTTAAATATATCTATACTTTACGCTGCTTTGCAAATTTTATTTAGCTGAATTGAGTTTAATAATAAAATTGATGATAGCCCAAATATACAGGAAGAATTGTTTTCTCAATTAAAAAAAAAAATTAATTTCCACGTTTCATTTGCTTCCCCATTCATCTGACTTGGGACAAGGAATGTCAGAAAATAATTATAGTTTTTATTTTAAGCCAACGAGTTTCAGTAAAGGCATATAATTTCGCTTGGAACAGGGAATCTTTTACATGGAATGGAAACTTTCTAAAACAATTTTTATTCGAATTGAGAAGAAAGGAAATTGAGATAATCGCTCTTTCCATTTGAAATTCGGCCAAATTTGAAAGTCCCCTCTCCTCAATTAAAAATAAAGAAAGTACTTCAAGCACATTCTTCAACGCAAATTCATCCTTTCTCATTTAAAAAATCAACTACTTTGTTGATTGTTAAACTCTTTTGTTGGAAATTAAACTTTTTCATTGAAAATGCATTATTTTAACTAAAAATCTACCTCTGATTGGAACTGCAACTACTTGTTTTAAAATCAATCCATTTGTTTCTAGTGAAGATTCAAAAATTTAGTTGAAATTGATTTTCGAATTAAAAAATTAAACCATCGTTTGAGAATTTATTTCCTTTGTTGAAAATTCGCATCTTTTGTAGAAAATTTATCTTTATAGTTGAAAATTCACCTTTTTCGCATGAAGTGAATTTATTCCAGTTGAAGATTTATCATTTTAC
>WSXT02088062.1:0-11800 GCA_011762715.2 Neuroterus valhalla
CTCTTATTTTTTGATGTACTACAACATATAAAAAAATTATTGAAATTGGTGAGTTCGGGTTGAGGGGGTTTCCTTGTTAGTTCATTCAAAACGGTCGATGTCTTTAAAATTCCTTGGAATGTTATAGAATATGTAGAGAATCCACAAATTCCTGGAAATATTTGCCCTTAAATATCTGTGTTCCTTCAAAACAATCAAAGTCTATTGGATTATGTCAAATTATTCAAAGAATCCATTAATTCCGGAGAATGATAGCCCTTATATATCTGAGTTTCTTTAATCAAATCCGAGAAATATTTGCCCTCAAGCATCCAAGTTCCTTAAAAACAATCGAAGTCTATTGAAAATACCTTGGGATTATTCAGAATATGCAAAGAATCCACCAATTCCTGAAAATAATTGCCCATAAATATCTAAGTTCCTCCAAACAAATCCTACAGATATTTGCCCTTAAATATTTGAGTTCCTCCAAACAAAAGCCAGAAATCTTTGCTCTTAAACATCTAAGTTCCTTCAAAACAATCAAAGTCTATCAAAAATTCTTCGGAATTTCTCAAAATATTTGAAGAATCCACAAATTTCTAAAAATAATTGCCGTAAAATATCCAAGTTCCTACAAACTATTCCAAGAAATATTTGTCCTTCAATATATAGGTTCCTTGAAAACAATCAACGTCTATTAAGAATTCCTTGGGATTAGTCAAAACATTCAAAGAATCCACCAATTCCTGAAAATAATTGCCTTCAAATATCTAAGTTCCTTCAAACAAATCCCAAAGATATTTGCCACTAAATATATGAGTTCCTTCAAAAAAATCCCGGAAAGGTTTGCCCTTAAACATCTAAGTTCCTTCAAGACAATCAAAGTCTATCAAAAATTCTTCGGAATTTCTCAAAATATTTGAAGAATCCACAAATTTCTAAAAATAATTGCCGTAAAATATCCAAGTTCCTACAAACTATTCCAAGAAATATTTGTCCTTCAATATATAGGTTCCTTGAAAACAATCAACGTCTATTAAGAATTCCTTGGGATTAGTCAAAACATTCAAAGAATCCACCAATTCCTGAAAATAATTGCCTTCAAATATCTAAGTTCCTTCAAACAAATCCCAAAGATATTTGCCACTAAATATATGAGTTCCTTCAAAAAAATCCCGGAAAGGTTTGCCCTTAAACATCTAAGTTCCTTCAAGACAATCAAAGTCTATCAAAAATTCCTTGGAATTTCTCAAAATGTTTAAAGAATCCACAAATTCCTAAAAATAATTTCCGTAAAATATCTAAGTTCCTTCAAACTATTCCCAGAAATATTTGCCCTTGAATATATAATTTCCTTGAAAACAATCTAAGTCTATTCAAAATTCTTTGGGATTATTCAAAATATCCGAAGAAACCACCAATTCCTGAAAAAAATTGCCGTTAGATATCTTAGTTCCTTCAAACGAATCCCATAGATATTTGCTCTTAAATATTTCAGTTCTTCCAAACAAATCCCAAAAATATTTGCTCTTAAACATCTTAGTTCCTTCGAAACAATCAAAGTCTATTAAAAATTCCTTGTGATTTTTTAATGTATTTGAAGAATCCACAAATTCTTAAGAATAATTGCCCTAAAATATCTAAGTTCCTTCAAACTATTCCCAGAAATATTTGCCCTTTAATATATAGGTTCCTTGAAAATAATCAAAGTCTATTCAAAATTCCTTGGAATTAGTCGAAACATTCAAAGAATCCACCAATTCCTGAAAATAATTGCCCTTCAATACCTAAGTTCCTTCAAACAAATCCCAAAGATATTTGCCATTAAATATATGAGTTCCTTAAAAAAAATCCCATAAATATTTGCCCTTAAACATGTAAGTTCCTTCAAGACAATCAAAGTCTATCAACAATTCCTTGGGATTTCTCAAAATATTAAAAGAATCCACAAATCCCTAAAAATAATTGTCGTAAAATATCTAAGTTCCTTCAAACTATTCCCAGAAATATTTGCCCTTGAATATATAATTCCCTTGAAAACAATCTAAGTCTATTAAAAATTCTTTGGGATTATTTAGAATATCCGAAGAAATCACCAATTCCTGAAAAATATTGCCATTAGATATCCTAGTTCCTTCAAACAAATCCTATAGATATTTGCCCTTAAATATTTGAGTTCCTTCAAACAAATCCCAAAAATATTTGCTCTTAAATATATGAGTTCCTTCAAAAAAATTCCGGAAATATTTGCCCTTGAACATCTAAGTTCCTTCAAGACAATCGAAGTCTATCAAAAATTCCTTGGGATTTCTCAAAATATTAAAAGAATCCACAAATCCCTAAAAATAATTGTCGTAAAATATCTAAGTTCCTTCAAACTATTCCCAGAAATATTTGCCCTTGAATATATAATTCCCTTGAAAACAATCTAAGTCTATTAAAAATTCTTTGGGATTATTTAGAATATCCGAAGAAATCACCAATTCCTGAAAAATATTGCCATTAGATATCCTAGTTCCTTCAAACAAATCCCATAGATATTTGCCCTTAAATATTTGAGTTCCTTCAAACAAATCCCAAAAATATTTGCTCTTAAACATCTTAGTTCCTTCAAAACAATCAAAGTCCATTAAAAATTCCTTGGGATTTTTCAATGTATTTGAAGAATCCACAAATTCCTAAGAATAATTGCCCTAAAATATCTAAGTTCCTTCAAACTATTCCCAGAAATATTCGCCCTTTAATATATAGGTTCCTTGAAAACATTCAAAGTCTATTCGAAATTCCTTGGAATTAGTCAAAACATTCAAAGAATCCACCAATTCCTGAAAATAATTGCCCTTCAATACCTTAGTTCCTTCAAACAAATCCCAAAGATATTTGCCATTAAATATATGAGTTCCTTCAAAAAAATCCCATAAATATTTGCCCTTAAACATGTAAGTTCCTTCAAGACAATCAAAGTCTATCAACAATTCCTTTTGATTTCTCAAAATATTTAAAGAATCCACAAATTCCTGAAAATGATTGCCGTGAGATATCTAAGTTCCTTCAAACTATTCCCAGAAAAATTTGGCCTTAAATATGTAAGTTCCTCCAAAACAATCAAACTCTATTAGAAATTCTTTAGGATTATTCAAAATATTCGAAGAATCCACCAATTTCTGAAAATAATTGCCCTCAAATATCTAAGTTCCTTCGAACTATTCCAAGAAATATTTGCCCTTAAATATATAGGTTCCTTGAAAACAATCAAAGTCTATTAAAAATTCCTTGGGATTAGTCAAAATAGTCAAAGGATCCACCAATTCCTGAAAATAATTGCCCTTAAATACCTCAGTTCCTTCAAACAAATCCCAAAGATATTTGCCATTAAATATATGAGTTCCTTCAAAAAAATCCCATAAATATTTGCCCTTAAACAGCTAAGTTCCTTCAAGACAATCAAAATCTATCAAGAATTTCTTGGAATTTCTCAAAATATTTCAAGAATCCACAAATTCCTAAAAATAATTGCCGTAAAATATCTAAGTTCCTTCAAAATATTCCCAAAAATATTTGCCCTTAAATATATAAGTTACTTGAAAACAATCGAAAAGTCTATTAAAAATTCCTTGGGAATATTAAAAAAATTCAAAGAACCCACCAATTCCTGAAAATAATTGACCTTAAATATCTGAGTTCCTTTAAACAAATCCCATTGTTGCAGGTAAACTTTTTCCTGAAATCGATGTAAAGATTAAACTTGTTTTTTACTTTGTTCAAGAAATCATCAAACTAAGCCCAAAGTTTTATTTACATCGCATAAACCATAAATAATATGAAGGTCAAAAGGTCGGAGACCCTCGTGAAGCACATATGTAGGTACTTACATGGAAACATAACGAGGTGTAACAAAGAGGAATGAAGAACCAAGAAAGATAGAAAGGGAGTTCATATGTAACGTGAGCGTGTATGTCACGAGCGGTCACGACTGGGACACGGCCTCATCTTTCTTGAGCCCCCCAGTACTTCAAGTAGGTACTTTAGTACTTGAGAACTCTTCCAGGCTTTGCAAAGTACTTTCCGTGTGCACATATGCAAATACATACGCAACTTGGTGTTATGTTACGTTATCCCTTTGGGCTCCTTTACATTTTGCAAAAACAGATAAGACACCAGGATGTCTTATATTATGGCCTTGCGTTCATCTTCAAACACTGGAACGATGATTTTGGATATTGTTATAAGACTCCTTATCTCTTCCGCCATCCGAGAATTTTTGATCAGTCGGAAATTTCAAGCTAAAAAATTCCCGAATCCATGCTTCCGGGTTCTTGGAAACATCTTCTTCTGTTCTGATCCAGAATCATACACGGAAAAAATAAAACATTTAGGAAACCTGTAATTGAAAAAAATTGAAATCCGAATTCCTTTCAACGCCCAAAATAATGTGAAAATCTGTAGCTCCTGGAAATTGAAATAAAAAACCAAAAATCCAATGATCCCATTTTGCACAAGCACCCCTAAATACACACATCAATAAAAAACATGAATAATAAAAAAGAGGAAAGATAAGAGAAAAAGTAACCTCCAAATCCCCTTCTTTCTCTATCTTGTATCTTTCGTCTTTTTTTCCGAAAAAAAACAAAGTGATTAAAAATATCTTCCGACGTTTCGGTGTTCACCCAACACCCTTATCAAGGAAAAATGAAAAAATTGAATAAATAAAGAATAAATAGAATAATAATGAATAAATAAAATAGAATAAGAGAATATAAATAAGAAAAAATTAAATTAAAATAAAATAAAATGAAATTAGATGAAATGAGATGAAATGAATTGAAATGGAATGGAATGAAATGAAATAAAATGAAATGAAATGAAATGACATGAAATTGAACCTGAAATTGCAAAAAATTCAAATCCGAATTCCTTTTAACGTCCAAAATTAACGTGAAAATCTGCAACTCCTGGAAATTGAAATAAAAAAACCAAAAAACCAACGATCCCATTTTGGACAAGCACCCCTGAATACACACATCAATAAAAAACCTGAATAACTCTCTCCCTCTCTCTCTCTCTCTCTTAATTTTAGTTTCCATTTAGCTTTCATGTCGAGAGCCGCTTGCAATCTACAGTATTTTGATTATTATTTCTATTTTATTTTGTTTTATTTTATTTCATTTTACTTTACTTTATTTAGTTTTGTTTTGTTTAGTTTTGTCTTGTTTCATTTTATTTAATTTTATTTCATTCCATTTCATTTCATCTCATTTCATTTTATTTTATTTCATTTTATTCATTCATTATTTTTCTATTCACCCTTTATTTCTTCTACTATCTCATTTTTTTCTCGATAAGGGTGCTGGGTGAACACCGAAACGTTGGAAGATATTGTCAATCATTTTGTTTTCGTTTTTAAGGGGACAAGAGGGGAAAGATATAAGATAGAGAAAGAAGGGGTGCTTCTCCAAAATGGGATCATTGGATTTTTGGTTCTTTATTCCAGTTTCAAGGAGTTGCACATTTTCGGAAAAAATATTTCCTGTAAAAAGTGTAGAGTTAGTCCAGGAGTTTTGGACGGATACCAAAATGTTGGAGCTCTTGAACGACTTTTGACGAACGATACCAAATCTTGAATATCTAATGCAAACGAGGCTTGTAATTCTCGACAATAGTCTAGGCGAAAAAATATATTAATAAAATGAAAAAAATAAAATGAAAAACTATACAATATATGAATAAGAAGCCAAATTCAGTTCAGTCGCCACACACTGGTCGGGAATTGCCTGTTTCACGCCTCGACAAACACATCACTTTTCACGGCACATCTGGTGGAAGTCCTATTTTCAGCGGCGACGAAGAGATCGTGAGAAAAATACACCCGCGAGTCGAGTATACTGTGAACAGCGACTTACTTGGTGCCCTCCGCGTTGTTGACAGCAATGTTACGAATCGTAACTTACAATGACTTTCAAGAACAATATGGCGGACGTGAGCGCGGGGAAGTTTTATCGAGGCCTGTGTTTTATGGAGTAGCTTCAAAGTTGAGCCGAATCTTACCGGAAATAGCCGAACCGAGTCGAGTCGAGCCAAGCTCTGGAATCCGCAATTTTCTGCGGCTCTTCGGAGGCAATGAAAATTGGACTTCCACCATACATGCTGTAAAAAGTTATTTATTTGGTTTGAAAGAATATTCATAAGTTCCTAAAGAGAAAAATACCGCGCTGCTTTTACAGGAAGTCCTAGACAGTCTTAGAAAATATATTCACGCCTCGATGCGCGCATTCGACAATCAGCCGTCACGCAGTGGTTCCAAATGCGTGAAAAGCGATCAAAAGTCGATAAAAATAATTTTTTTAAAAATGGTTTTCTAGAGTTTGCGTTTACTTACTATTATTTTAAGCTCTCCAAGCGTTAATAAATTGTTTGTTATAGTAGTCGTGTGATTTATATGAAAGTCAAGCGATTTACACTTTCAGTGACGGAATCTCTTTCAAACAGTTTTTGTAATTACATGAGACAAATGGAACTTCGGAAAAAAAATTGTTGGAAAACATCAATATAAACTCTTTATCGTATAATTCTATATTTCTGCTAGCAGTCGTTGATAAAAATATGCACAAATAATTTCAACCGCGTGAGTAACCGCTTCCGTTTTTTTAGAAAGTCGAGTGAAGCTCTTTCTAGCACATATCAAAAAAATATCTGCTAAAATTCACAAACTTGCCGTTGACGGGAATTCTTATTTGAAGGTTCGGTGCGCCTACATGTTGCCTCACAGCGATTCCAAATGCCTAGAAGGTAGCTTTACCCATAGAATGTTCATTAAAAGGTCAACATTTTCCTATTGAAAGGTTTTTGAGGTCGCTGATTACGAATCTAGTATCGAAAATTTCAAGAACGAAATGGCGGGTCCAATATGGTAGGCGAGTATGCTATATAAAGTTTCGATTCTTTCAAAATTAGTGTAATGTACATTCTCATCGCGCGCTTCGCTCGCAAGTTTGAGCGCGCCTAGGGCGCGCGAGTTTCGGATCTCGCGCTCCGCGCTCGATGGTAATCTCAACTCGCGCTCCGCGCTCGTTTATAAATTTACCTCGCCCTACGCGCTCGGCATTTGTACCTCCCTACAGTTGTATAAAATGCTTGTGAAACTCAAAAACGAAATATCCACTACTCTTATTTGATGAGTGTGAATTCTCTTTTGTTAGAGCTTCTCGGGCTTTAGCGAATTCATTTTCATCGCGTGTCTCATGCTGCGCACTCGGTCAGAATTTGTCAAAAACGGTGGAGATCTTTTGTTGCCTAATTTTTTCCACATGATGTGTAGTTTTTCTAGAAATTCTACGAACAACTTTTCTCTATCAATCTCCTGTGTTAGCCTTAGTAATTTTTTCAAAAATTTGATTGTCTCAGTTTTATAGTTATCTTCCCTCATTGAAATGAAAAATACATGTCCCGTCAAAGAAGTTGATAAAACATTTGAAGATATTTTCCTGGTAAAGAACTTTTGCCTATTTGATTTCTCCTAAGCTTGTGCAAGAACTACTTGTCCTATCGGAAAGTTGAATCTACCAAATTTGTAGATTTTTTTCTGGTGCACAAGTTCAGTTCATTTATATTTTCCTGTAGCTTGCATAGTTTGACCAAAAAAGAATCTTCCCCTTTTCATTATTTTTTGTGCGACCAAAATTTGAATTTTTGATTTTTTGAGAAAACTCAAAAAGTTTTAAAGATCATCCTGGAGAGCTTCTAAAAAGAAACATTTTTTTTTCTCTCAAACTTTTTACCATATCTTGCCTTGTTTGACTAAAAATTCTCATTTTCGTTTATATTTTCGAATTTTGAGAATGTTACAACTCTGGAAATGTTGTTTTTATCGAAAAAAATCATTAAAAGAAATGATGATGAAAAAAAAATCATGATCGAATACGATCATTCTTTCAAAAGTTATCGAGTTCACAGATTATTTTTCATTATTTTTTGTGTGATCAAAAATGGAATTTTCGATTTTTTGAGAAAATCCAAAAAGCCGTATCCATCATCTTGTAGGGCAACAACGGAATAACAATAAAAGTTTGAAAAGAACGTTCTTGAAGTCACGTTGATGAGAAAAAATTTTTTAATTTGCAAGAATATCAATTGAAACCATTTTCTCATCTCCTCCGCGCTCCCTACATAAAGATTGAGATAGATTTGGATTTTGGGACTCTTAATGAAAAAGAAGTAACAAATCTTATAGAAAACCAAAGACATCAATAAATTCTTCTCGGAAGAATTCCTATTTTTCGGATTCTCGGAAGAATACTGTTCCTTTCAAGAATAGGAAATGGGAATGAGAGAATAATTTTCGGAATAATTATATTGTGTATAATTTTCAAGAATTTTCCAAACTACCATAGAATAACAATAAGAGTTTATTCCTTATCTTTACATATACGTGGGCTTAGATTATGTGTGGCGAGCGTGAAGGGAATACAAAGATTGTTTAGAATTATATTTTTGCAACTTTCACTTTTTTTTCTTATTTACGTGACTACGAAGAATGTTTATACGTTGCCTCTAAACTTCCATTGTTATCCCGTAGTTGGTTGAAAAATTCCTGGAACGAACATGTCCTTCAATGCACTTTGGAAATTTTTCGAAGTTGACTTCCTCGAAAGCGAACTTCTTGATTGAATACCATGCAGTGGCCTTCTAAAAATTCTTTTAATAATGTATTTTAGGAAGAAATATTCTGTCTCAATAATTCTAACATAATAATTTGGAAAGAAATTGAGGCTTCACTGATTCAACATTTCCGATTCTGTCTTACTCAAAATCGAGCTCCAGTGATAACTTCGAGGAAGTCAAAACCATACAAGGGCTATGGTTCCTTCCATGCAATTTTTAAATTCAAATTCTTGCTCGAAAAATTGTACAATACTTACTGCCGGAACCTCCTTAATACGACAACTGAGGGGAAGACTTTCAGGCCTCTGGGAAAGATACATCGGGAAAGGAATGCGCAAATGTATTTTTTGTTGTGCATATTATTATCCCAAAAATAAAGACAGTATAGTAACGTTCATTTATTTATGCGAAGGATAAGGAAAGTATCATTCATGGAAAGTTCAACTTTATTTGATATTTTTCGGATTTTAAGTCAGTTTGAATAAAATCAACATATACATACATATCAAATCGAATATCTTGTTGAATAATTAATATTTTCTGAAAATATGGAGTTCAGGAAATGATAATTGAGATGATCTCTAGAAAAATCGCAAATCTTGTATTATTTTTTATGAATATTTCCTTTATATTACCCTGAATTTTCAATCAAGAAGGAAAAATTCTTTCTTGAAAAGACGAATTCCCGACCCAATGCCAAATTTCCAACTGAAGTAAATGAGTTCGGAGTCGGACATTTGAAAACTCACTTATTTGGTTTAAGGGCTTCATATTTTGTTGGAGAATCGTCTTCCTTAGTTGTAAATTAATTTTTCAACTATAAATTCATCCAGTCTAGTTGGGAATTCAACAATTTGTTGAAAATTCGTCTCTATAGATAGGAAATTTACATTTTCGGTTGAAACTTAAGGGGGAACGCCACTGTGACGGGTCAGAAAATAGTCAATTTTTGTGAATTTTTTTTTTTGTAAGAAGGGTTGATTATTTGAGTATTGGACAGAAAGCAATTTATTGAGTATGTATTCAACTATGTTGACGTAAATTTTCATTGAAAAATATTCGAAATTCAGAAAATTATCCAAATAATCGTAACGACATGAAAAAAATGACGTCATCTGGTGTCAACGATACAGCAATGAATTATTTATTATCCAAAATCGAAGAACCAAAAATATTAATAATTTGCACGATAGTGTCTATCGTTGCGCGTAACCGTTTTTTCGAAATAATTTTTTTTTACAAAATGGTGGCGATTTCAGTTTTTTTGTGTGCTTCTGATTTTTTTTTCATTTTTAAAATGTCTCAAAAAATAGTAATTTTCAGAATTTTGAAAATCAGCTACGTACAACGATAGCCACTATCATGCAGATTATTAATATTTTTGGTTTTTTGATACCAGATGGCTGTATCGCTGCCACCAGATGACGTCATTTTCTTCCATGTCGTTACAATTGTTCGGGTAACTTTGTGAATTTCCAATATTTTTCGAAAAAATGTACATCAACATAGTTGAATACATACCTAATAAATTGCTTTTTGTCCGATCCTCAAACGATCATCCCTTCTGACAAAAAAAAAATCACAAAAATCGGCTATTTTTAGACCCGTCACAGTGGCGTTTCCCCTTAAACTAGTGAGTTGGAAGTGGAATTCTTGTGTTGAAGATTCAATTTTCTAATAGAAAACTCACTTCTTTGGTTAAAAAGTTGAATACTTTATTCAAGATTCGTATTTCCTGGTGGAAATCAATTTGGTCAACACTGAATCCATTCCTGCCAGTTGGAAATGCGATATTTTGTTCAGGAATCCAATTTTTTAATTCGAAAAGCACTTAGTTGGTAAAAATGTTTCATTTTTTATTGAACTTTGTCTTTTTTGTTTACTATCAATGCGCTTACTCTAAATTCATTCATTTTCGTTAAAAGTTTAACACATTTTCATGTTTTTAAATGAAGAATTATCAAACATTGTATCGAAAATTCGTCTTTTTTAGTCGTGAATGAACTTGTTTCAACTCTGAATTCAATCATTTTTGTTGAAAATTCAATACTTCGTTCATGAATCTAATTTCGTATTGACAACACATGTATATATTTAGAATGCTTCATATCTAGTTAGAAATTCTTCTTTCTGGTTATGAATTAATTCGTCCAACTCTACATCCATCCCCTTTTCAAAACTTCAACATTACAGTTCGGAATTCTTCAATCCGGATACAAATACATTATTTCGTTTCAAATCAAATTGTTTTGTTAAATTCTTCTCTTTAGGCAGGAAATTCATCTCCTTTGTTAAAAATTCATCTTCTCGGTTTAAATTTAAACCACTGGTTTGGAAGCTGAACTCTTGGCTAAGTAATTCGATTTTCATTAAAAATTGACTTATTTGGTTGAATAATTTGAATATTTTGTTGAGAATTCGTCTTTTCTAGTTAAGAATTAATGTTCCCAAACTCCAAATTCATTCATTTTAATGGGAAATTCAGTATTTTGTTCAAAACCCGAATTTTTTATTGAAAAACCAGTTATATGATTGTAATGTTGAATATTTAGTAAGAAATTCGTCTTCTTAGTTAGAAATTCATTTGCCCAACTCTAATTTCATTCACCTTTTCAAAAATTTAACATTTTAGTTGCAAATTCTTCAGTCTGGTTGAGAAAATACATTTTTCCGGTCCGAAGTTCAACTACTGGGATGGAAGTTGAACACGTGTCGAAAACTCAATTTTTTTCAAAAACTCGCTCATTTGGTTAAAAAATTGGATATTTTGCTCTAAATGTGTCTTCTGGTGGAAATTATTTTATCCGACTCTGAATTCAGTCGTTATGGTTGAAAATATAATATTTTGTTGAAAAATCAAATTTCTCAATTGAAAACGCACTTATTTGGTTGAAAGGCTTCATATTTCGTCGTCGTCGTCGTCGTCGTCGTCATTTTGAACATTTTTTGGGACTTTTTTTCCCAAGATTCAAAAATTGAAAGTATGGTTTCTTGTAGTAGGTAAAAAATAAAAGAATTTATCCTCATGATATTTTTTGATAAAAACAAAATTGTCAGAGTTGTGGCATTTTCAAAATTCGAAAATACAGGGTGGGCCATTTTAATCTATAGTGTATAATATCTCAGATGCTTGTGCAGATACGAAAAAATGTTTCAAACA
>WSXT02088073.1:0-11800 GCA_011762715.2 Neuroterus valhalla
CGAGGTAAATGTATAACCGAGCGTGGAGCGCGAGGTCAGTTTATCATCGAGCGCGAAGCGCGAGATCCGACAGACGCACGCCCTAGGCGCGCTCAAACTTGCGAGCGAAGCGCGCGATGAGAATGTGCCCGCGCAGTGGGCAGATTTTTTACTTTATATTTGCCTTTCTAGTTTACCCTGAAATTTAATTCATTAAAAAATTGTTTGTACTGTAGAAAATTTTTATTTTTTGTGGTTACACTTAGAGCTAATTTGTATTTGGGCAGTTATGTAGGAATTTTTAACAGTTTTTCTCCCATTAAATGGTGGGGGTTATAAAATAACATTCTCAATAGAGACCCTTTCTTCATTGTCTCAGTCGACACGGAGACTTGATGATAAACTCATGTCTCTTTCCGTCTCCTAAATACGCGTTTATTTTTCCAATATTTTATTAAATGTGCTTGTCCAATTTTTGTGTGTAAATATGACAATTTTTAATGTAGAAGAATCTCGAGTCGGCAGAGCTGCATGATTATACAAGGATGAGTACCTTATATTTGCCCTGAGATTTTATTTATTAAAAAATTGTTTCTTCTGTTGAAAACTTGTATTTTTTGTGGTTGCACTGAGAAGTTTTTCTCTCAAATCCAATTCTTTTTTTTAATAAAGCTGAATTGTTTTGTACAAAATTCAACTAAATAGTTCGTATTTGAGCAGTTATGTAGGAACTTTTAAGAGTTTTCCCCCCATAAAATGTTGGGTGTTATGTAAAAATATTTTCAAGAGAGACCCTTTCTTCTTTGTCTCAGTCGACGCGAAGACTTGATAATAAAAACATTTTGATCTATCCGCCTCCTAAATATGCGCTTCTTTTTCCAATATTTGACGAAATGTGTATTCCCAATATTTTTGTGTGTATAAGTGACAATTTGCAATGTATAGGAGAATCTCTACATGATTATACGAGGATGAGTACCTTTTATTTTCCCTGAAATTTTGTTTATTCAGAATCGTTTGTTCTGTTGTAAATTTGTATTTTTTTGTGCTTACACTGAGAAGTTTTTCTCTTGAATTCAAGTTCTTCTTTTTAATAAAGTTAAATTTTTTTTTACAAAGTTCAACTAAATAGTTCGTATTTGAGCAGTCATGTAGGAATTTTTAACAGTTTTTCTCCCATAAAATGGTGAGTGTTATAAAATAACATTCTCAAGAGAGACCCTTTTTTCATTGTCTCAGTCGACACGAAGACTCGATAATAAACACATGTCTCTATCGGTCTCCTGAATACGCGTTTCTTTTTCCGAAATTTGACGAAATGTGTATCTCTTGTCAGCTAAGCTACATGATTATACGAGGATGAGTACCTTATATTTGCCCTGAAATTTTATTTATTGAAATTTGTTTGTTCTGTTGAAAATTTGCATTTTTTATGATTATACTCAGAAGTTTTTCTTTTAAATAAATTCAAGTTTTTTTCAATGAAGCTCAATTTTTTTGTAAAAAATTTAACTAGTTCGTGTCTGGGCAATTTTAAAAAGTTCAATTGAACCGAAAAATTAAATTTTACCGCAACATAGCTCAATCCTTAACTAAACAGGTGATTTGTTTACAAAAGATAGTCTATTTTGAATCAAGAAAAAAGAACCTTTAAACCATGTAGTTCAATTTCCAACAAGAAAAGATCAACTATTTTTAACAATATATGCGTCTGAATACGATTTTAAATATGTCACTATGTACAGTTGGTAATAGTGTAAAATTTATAAAATGCGTTCCGTAATGTCTGTAAGTTATTTTTCTCAGTATTTTCTATAGCTTTGTGCTCTGTATATAATGTAAATATGTGTTAATAAATACTGTTACTGAAAAAAAGGCTCGAAAAGCTTGTTCCTGTCCGATCACTGAAGTTGAGCAGCAATTTTAAAGCAATTTTAAATTTCTGAATTCATCCAGATTACATTTACTAATAAATTGAATAATTCTGAATTGAAATACTAAAAATGTGTTATTTTCAAGTGTAAATCGTAATATTATGTGAAATAATGAATTGGAAGCCTGGATAATTTAGTGAAATTTCAAGTATTGAGCCTTAAAAATTTCGAATTTAGAAACCTTCAAAATTGAAAAAAATCGAAGCCACTGGAATGAGAGAAGTGACGAACAAGAATCATTAAAAATGTTTCCTCTTGGAGTAGAAGAAATTGAAATGAAAATTTCGAAACGAAAATTCGATTTTCGACGTCTGCCGAGCATGGCGAAAATGGGCAATTTCACGTTGTTCTGTTTTCCTCCCCCGGAGCGGGAGGTGCCATTTTCCTCACTCAAATGAGGGAGGAAAGTAAATAATCATCATATCTACAGCTGTTCTAGTTGTATCGAGCAATATCAGTGTTGCCAGATTGGGGGGTTTCCCTCTAGATTTCGGGGATTTCCTGTCTCCCAGGGGGAATTTTAGGGGGACAAAATCTTTAGGGGGAAACCTTGGGAGAAACAAATTTTGTAGGGGGATTTTTAGGGGGAAGGGCGCCTGAAAAACTTTTGATTACATTCAAACATTTTCACGACTACAGAAGACTTCCGTTTAGCTGAACCGCTACGCGACGTAAACTGCGTTTAGCTGAACTCTGGAGATCTTCCCACCACTGTCCCCCTCCGCAGTCCGCATGGGTGTTTCTGTAAGGTGACTTTCAATTGGTTGCCACCGTCATTCTAACTGGATGCTAACGTCAGTTGTTTTCTTCTGGGGGTAGAGGGGGCTGCTCGAGTTCAGCTAAACGAGCGTGGAAGCGTTCAGGTAAATGGAAGTTCAGCTAAGCGAGAGTTCAGCTAAACGTTAGTCTTCTGTATTTGAATAGTCCTGAAGTACATTGAGTCTCTCAGTCATTATTCGACCAACTCATGGTCTGGCCGTAAAACGTTACATTTTCGTCCAATTCAAGCATACCAGCATCACGGCCATCTTGGTCCCATTCAACACAACCGTTAGCTGTGCATTTTTTCAATATGGTGGCCTAGCTCGTATCAATGCTGATGGACTACGTTTTTTTTCACTTGCGCGTGGTTCAGCCTTATTGAAATTGAATATTAATAATAATAAGAAGTTTGTTTGTCGATCTCGGTTCATGCCTGTATCTAAATGTAAATGTGTCCGATTAACTTTAATCGGAATATTCGCTAAAAATGCCTCCCCGTACAATCGAAACTTTACGCTCAGGTTCTGCCTAAAAAATAAGAAAAATGTATACGAATAATATAAATTTTTCCTTTCGAATTTACGCCCGCCGCCTCGCGGCGCGTGCATATCCAAAAGCCCGATTCATACGGCTTTGAACAACCAACTTCACACTTCTGGTAAAGCCCCCGTTTCCCAACTCATTGTGCAATATACTATTCCATATGACATACTAGTAACTAAATACATTAAACTGGCATTAAGGGGGAAGGACACTGTAACGGGTCTAAAAATAGTCGATTTTTGTGCATTTTTTTTTGGTAAGAAGGGGTGATAATTTTAGGATCGGACGAAAAGTAATTTATTTAGTATGTATTCAACCATGTTGATGTAAATTTTTATTGAAAAATATTAGAAAAACAGAAAGTTATCCAAATAATCGTAACGAAATGAAAACTAATGACGTCATCTGGTGGCAGCGCTACAGCAATGAATTATTATCTGAAATCAAAAAACCAAAAATATTATTAATCTGCACGATAGGGGCTATCGTTGTACGTAGCCATTTTTTCAAAATAATTTTTTTCACAAAATGGTGGTGATTTGAACTTTTTTGTGTGCTTTTGTCATCTTTTTTTTATTTTAAAAATGTCTCGAAAAATACTAATTTCCAGAATTTTGAAATTTCAAATAATAATTCATTGCTGTATCGCTGCTACCAGATGACGTCATTTTTTCATGTCGTTACGATTATTTGGATTACTTTGTGAATTTCCAATATTTTTCAATAAAAATTTACATCAGCATGGTTGAATACATACTCGATAAATTGCTCCTTGTCCGGTCCTCAAATAATCATCCCTTCTTACAAAAAAAAAAAATTCACAAAAATCAGCTATTTTTAGACCCGTCACAGTGGCGTGCCCCCTTAGATAAATTTGATAATTTAAAAATTGATCAATTCAAACTCACAGAGTTAAAAATAAATAATTGGCACCTAGCTTAAGAGGAAATTCAGACTTTCGGGAATAGATGTACAGATAATATCTTAAAATCTTGAATATTTATAATTATATATACCCTCAAAATATAATAAAGTTATCAGTTACGTTAATACATTCATTAAAAAGAAAATTTTTTATCGGAGACATATTGAATATTATTTCTATTAGTAGCCGTAAATTTGTATAATTTTATATAATGTAAAATTGTATACAAGGCTTCCAATAAAAATGTATTAATACGATTGTATACATAAAAAGAGCAAAGTTTTATTAAGAAATTATTGCATTTGATTATAAAAGAAAAATCTTAACATATTATCCCTTAATTTTCACATTAAGAATATTACTATAATTTTTTTTCGTAAATAATTGCCTTAATAATTAAAAAGAGAATTTTTAAGAATAGGAATTACAAATTATTCCTATTTAGTACTCATTTCTGATGGCTGACCTCGTTTCTTTTGAACACTTACAACCCGAATAACACACAAACGTTTTGCAAACGTTTTTAAGACGTTTTCTGGCCAACCAAAAACGCTAAAAATTTTTGTTAAGAAAAACGTTTTGAAAACGTTGGACTCATCCGTTGATTTTTGAGACTCAAGTGAACCAAACTTTTCAAAAACGTCTTCAGAACGTTTGACCAATACAATTTTGATTGACTACAAATTCAACACGTATTTGATATGTTTCCAAAACGTTTAGAATAAATTTGATAAGCGTTCAAAAGAAGTTTGAGAAACGTTTGTGAAGCAAAATTTTGAATGGTCGAAATTACGGCCGTATTCCAAACGTTTTGTGAACGTTTGGAAAACTTTTGATCAATAAATTTATCCGATAGATGGCGTGATCTTTCTCGCAAGTGTCAGAAAGCTATGGTGATTATTATGTATACGAATATGCGACTTGCAAATATATGCTTATAAGAAAAGACACGGGAAAGTTATCATTAAAAATTAGATTATGGTCTAAATACTATTGAAAAAGTATACGAGCTACTAAAAAAAAATTTATTTTTCGATCAAACGTTCTTCAAACCTTCTCAAAACGTGTCTTAAACGTTTCGGAAACGTTTCTCAAATGATGGATAAACTTCTCGTAAACGTTTGATAAATGTCCTGCAAACGTTTGGATATTTCATCTGATCAAATTTTGCTTGGTCTAACGTTTACGAAACGTTTTCAAAACGTTTATTAAAAGTTTTGTACAGTCAAAGTATCAAAAATGGGCGGAAGTATCCGACGTTTTAAAAACGTTCTGGAAACGTTTCTTTCACCACAATTCACAAACGTTTCAACGTTTACCACAAAACGTTTTCGGAACGTTTGCAAGACGATCGGTGGTATTCGGGAATCTGATTATCAATCGCACCATTATCTATTGGATGATTTTCGTTCCCTATAATTTTCTTACACTTATTTTTTGTTACATTAGCATCTTTCGCTTCCAATTGTTTGCGCTTTTTCTCCTCTTTAACTTTTTCTTCTGTTTCTTTTTTTTCTTTCCGAGCATTCTTCTTATCTTCTTTGGCTTTAAATGTGTCTTCTTTTAACTTTATTTTTCTCAATTCTTCATCTCTCCAGGCTTGTGCAGTTCATATGTAAACGAATTTTCATTGCAACGCATTCTAAACAAAATAAAAACAAAAATTTATTTATACATGTAAATATTTTATGCTTTGAATGAGAAAAATTAAGAAAAATTCCAAACTAATATTTTGCTCAACTTTCATCTAAATGATTCTTTCAGCAAAGGAATACAAACTTTTGGTAATATAATCAATTTAATGAATGAAGATCATTAAATTCCACTTGTAACTAAACCAAAGCAATATCTACTTATACCTAAACAGAATAGTTATATAAATTATACTAATAATGATTCGTGTGAAGTATATATAAATAAATTACTTTATTTCTGTGAATCCATTAATTTTAACACTTTGTTACAGAAAATATGTACAAAATACTATGTGCCATCACAAAATTTTCCTGCTTTTACCGTGTTACCATGTTTGAAGTTTTAAACTTGAACACATAACCTTACTTTTTGCAGACGAGACAGGGGTGCCAACGAATGAAACTATTTCAGAATAGCACGGTTTTGTTATTGTGCCAATAACCCCTTAAAATTGATCAATAAATTATTACCGACGTTCAATTCTTATTTTTATTGAATTTTAAATATTTCTTTAAAATAACCGCAAAAATTGAAACAGATTTACTTTTTCAGTACGATGTTTTAACAAAATTAAAAAATGATGTTAGCTGAAGATTTTCTCCAGAAACCCCGATAAATACTTAACAACCTATGAAGTTTGAAACCTTCAGTATTCCGAAACACAAATAAATGAACGAATTTCAACTTGAATTTTTTACAGATATATGCATAATGAAATATCAATCAGAATATGAAAAATTATCTCTTCTGATACATAATTTATTTTCAACACTTTCCAATTTAATGTGACCTGTTAAAAGGAAATTGGTTCTGTCCTCCCAGCTTTTGTTATGTGAGAATTAGCCTCCGCCCTCTTCAATCCAATATACAATACAATGGAAAGGTCACTTTGGGTCTGGGGAAACCCCATCTTACCCAGATTAGAGAGAAGGATTATAGGCTCTGTAAAGTGTAAACTGAAAAGATGTAAATTTAAAATATGGTTTTCTCCTGGAAATCGGCACAATCCATAATTAAATCAAGATTTAGTCTTGATTCTCAAAATTATTAAATTTTCCCTATTTGTCATATAATTTGTAAATCAAACATAAGAATTTCGTATTTACTCTTTGTTAAAAATCGAAAGGTAGAACAGTTACATCATATAATGCGAGAATATTTAAATCCCCAAAACTAATTATTCTAAATTAGCATAAATAAATAACTATTATACGAGAAGCTCTTTTCTAAACTCAATAAATACACACCGAATGAATTATTATTATTATTTTCATGATTCTGTACGCATTTCCATTATTTCGCGCCATGAAGTTAGTTCAAGGGAATGCTTTTTGAAATTTTTTTGAAATTTGAAAATAGTTTGATTTATTTTTCCAAGTTTAGGAATACATCAGGGTAAAAAGAAATAATATTTTAAAGATAATATATGAATTCCTTTGGAATAAATTTATTTGCTAGTAATAAACTTTGTTGTGTTCGCAGTTTTTTGTAAGCACCATGAAGTTGGTTCATAGTAATTTTTTTGTTTCTTTACTTCAGTTTTTTTTTCTTCAAATTGGTTCATTTCAAATATTGGAAGTTTATTAACATATCTTAGAAATTTTTTATCACAATTAAAACTGAATCTATATTGATTTATCAATTATAACAATAAGTTTCCAAATGGAATAATTCGAAAATTCAAACTGTTCTAACTGGAACTATTTTACATTCATAATCTTCTCGGAATGAATTATATCAATTTGTCAGTTTATGTTCTTAAGAATGGAATAATTTCTGTATGAAAAATTAGAAAATTGGATATAAAATTAAAAATGTGATATTCGGATAATACTACACCTTTCATTCAAATGAATTTAAGGTTCAGTTTAGAATGTTTATAAATTTTCAATGTTCAAAATAAATAGTTCCAGATCGTATGTTTGAAAATTTTAAACTGTAATTATACTTTCAGTTGAATAATTCCAAATTGGGATGATTTTAAATTGAATGAGATCTAATCGAAAGAATTGAAAAATGGATGATTTCAAAGTATATCTCCGATTTCAAAATCGAAAGGATTTGAAATTGATTATGTTAGTGAAATTTCAAAATGATAAGAATTGAATTTATATCATTTCTGATTCCAAGCGTAAAAAACACGAATAACTTCTGGGAATGAGAATTTTTCTAATGGAGTAGGTTCAAATTATTTCGAATTTAAGAAGTAACCAAAAAGAAACAATTTTCAGTTCGGAGCGTTCAAAGTTTGGAAATGTGACAATAAAACTGGAATTATTTCGATTCCTGATTGAAGAAATTGGACTAGAAAATTTTCAACATCTAAAAATTTTGTATTAACCATGTAATAATGAAGTTTTTATTCATTTTCAATCGGGAACTTCTATAAGCAATAGTTTTAGGTTAAAATTAAAAATTGTAAATAGAAAGGACTCAAAATGTGTGAAAAATATAATAATCGGTAAATGAAAGTGTTTAAAAAAAAACATGTCCGAATAAAAAGACCTGAAAATCGAAATAATTAAAAAATTTATGCTTGAAATCATATAATTTTCAGTTAAAAGTTTAGAAATAGGACAATAAGGATTCGAAGTCTTTCGATTTTAAATTGAATATGTTCGAATTGACATCTGTAGAAGAGTAAGAATTCAAAATCAAATACTTTCACAATACAATAATGGAAATAAGATTTTTTGAAATTAAGAAGGTTATAATTATTCAGAATTTAGAAAACGTTCAAAAAGAAACCATTTTCAGCTTGTAGGGAGCATATGACCATTAAATTGATACTCTTTCAATTTGGAATTGGAGAAATTTTACTGGAAAAGTATCAAAATCTGAAAATTGTGAAATAACCATGATCTTATGAAATTTCAAATAATTTCAAAGTAGAAAACTTGAAATTTTCAATAATTTCAGATTTAAATTTAAGAAAAAGTATTGCAAGTTCAAAATGTTAGAGTTCGAATAGGAATAAGTCTCGAATGAAAAGCGTTCACAGTTAAATAATTATCAAAATTGAGGTAACAGAACAATTGCAAATAGAAAGGATTTTAAATTTTAACATTTCTGACCAAAAGCGTTAAAAATAAAATAATATGGCATCAAAAGTGATTGAAATGAAAAATTTCCAACCCAAAAGCCCTCAAAATTAGAGCAATTCATAATTGATTAAATGTTGGAGATCATAGAGTTTTCAGTTTGAAGTTTGAGAATAAGACAATAGGCATTCGCAGTTTTTCAATTTGAAATTGGTTGATTTCAAATTGACATCTGTCAGAAAAAGAAATTTCTGAGTTGAATTTTGAATTATAACATTTTGAAAAAATCTCTATTCAAAAACATTCAAGATTGTACAATTTTGTATTTGAATTTTGAAAATGCATATTTCAAACATAAAACTGTTTAATTTCAATTTGTAAGCTTTGAAAACCCCTTGAAAATCAAATGATTTCATATTGAAATCTTAAATTTAAGTATATCTAGATTCAAATTTCTAAGATAATACAATTTCAAATAGGAAGTAATTTAAATCTTATCATTTCAAATAAAAACGTTAAAAATGAAACATTTTGTGATGAGAAGCTTGAAAAATTATAATGATTGAAAATTGACCAAATTCTTGAAATAAAACCATTTTTAATCCAAAACTTTGAATAAGACAATTTCATACTCGAAGCAATTGAAATTTCATCCTCTTCAGCTAATCATTTAAACTCTTCTTATTTGGAAATGGATAAGTTTGAATCAAAAACTGTCAAAATTGGAGATTTTTGTATTGACATAAGAATCATAAAAATTTGAATTATTTACAATTAAAAATTACTTTTCTTCTTTTGAGCAATGCTCAGGAATGGAAAGGAAAATTCCTTTTGATAATCAAAATTTCGGAATTAATTGTGAATAAAAATCATGTTTAATTGATAATATATGAAATTCTTCTGAATCTTCTTCAAATCTTTGAGATTGAAGAATAAAATTATAATTGATAACTAAAATTTACCAATCAACTTAGGTTCTCTGCTTTTCATCTCCAGTCGATCAGTTCTACATATTTTAATGACTCAAAATAAATCAAATGAAAAAAATCCTTGACTTTTTTTATTTCTGATATAAGTTTGATGGAAAATAACCAAATTGTTCAGATATATTACAATTACATTCACGGTTTCTTCCTTCCAAGCATAACTTTTTATAGCAAAAAATCAATTATTTTTAATATTTTAGAAGTTTTATTATTTGGATTGTATTGCTTCAAAATAATTATATTTTATAGTTTGAAAAATCAATTAAACCAATGCTTGGTCAAATAACTAATTTCAATCCAGAATTACTATAATATTTCCAAATTTCTTCATAATAAATCAGCACAATATTGTAGGATTTCAAGATTTTGAACTAAAAGCCAATATAAATAATTTTCCCTCGATTTTTTCGGCAGGTAATCCATGTCAAAAGTCAAAAGATGTGCAACTTTTTTAATATTCACATATGTTTTAATTTAAACATCCAAAATGGTGTAGTTTCAAATTTACGTAAAGGTTCACTAAGATAGCTACTGAGTCCTCGAAAAAACTATCAACAAAAATTAAATTATTCAAAATTTGATAATGTTCTAAACTAAACATTTTTCCATCTGCTTTTTCTTTTTGAATGGATTAAAGTGTAAAATTTTGAATTGTAATTTCGATTGTAATCAAAGTAATCTTGCTTCATATTTGTAAATAATCAATGGTCAGTGAAAGTCTCTCGCGCGCGTATAATATTGCTAGTTTTATATACACCAGCAATCATTATTGTGAATTACAAACATTTATGTCTATTCTATATCTTGGGTTTCGCAAATTCAAAAAGATTTATTGCTTCAGTGGAAGCTTTAGTCCTTCAGCAGGTACCTCTTCAACAAAATATTTGTCTGAATACAACTTTGACCTGCACCTTGTGGGAAAATCCCAACATCTGGTAGTCATCAGCATTAACCCTGGAAAATCTTTTTATGACGTACTTTTACTTCCACAATAATTTTTTCACACCACGGCAGGTATCAAAAGGATTTACAAGTTTATTGCGTGCGAAAATCTACCTTCTGAGAATTTTTAACTCGTTGATGTTTAAAAACCTTGATAAAAGTTTGTTATAAAATTGAAGAAAAAATCACTCCACAGGGGCTAAACTTAGAGGAGGGGGTAAGATGGAGAAAATCATGTTCAGTGAGAGGAAAAGAGCTTTCCTATTTTAGAGTGGAAAAGGAATGAATTTTATCACCCGGGGAAATATTAAGCTTTGTTTATTTTTTTATCTCATCCTTCTTCTACCTAAATTTTAGTATTTCACCTTGCTTAGCACCCGTTTTAAATGGTTTGCCTTTACACCTCGGTTGGATGGGAGCAAGCAAGCAAGGAAGCAAGGAAGCAAGGAAGCAAGGAAGCAAGGAAGCAAGGGAGCAAGCAAGGTTGTTTGACACTTTGGCATAAGTTAAACAAGGTGGCAGAAACATGTGGTCCTCAAATCTCTGGGTGAGACCCGCCGTTATATCGCACCTTAACTTGAAAGATGCCCAAAATCCCAGACTGAAGGGACACATGTTTCGTATTAAATCTATCTACCTGCTGAGACGGAACTGTCTTTAAAGATTCAAGAATGACCGGGCAAATACAAATTCTCACCTGACCAATGGGAGGCAATATAACTATATACATAGCATATAATATAAAAGGAAGATCAATTCTGAAGCGGATGTGTTTTTCCTACAACTCCAGGGAGCGATCCCTCATTTATTATTTTAAATTTACAAGTTCACATTTTTCAAGGAAGAAAACCTATACATGTTTATTTATCAGCTATTGGATCATCTCATCGTTTTTCAATAAAAAAATGTGATTTTGGTACACTGAGAAAAATATCGTGTATCTACAACACGGCGCTTTCTTTGCATAGAAACCGCATTGAATTGAAACGGTAC
>WSXT02088095.1:0-11799 GCA_011762715.2 Neuroterus valhalla
TGATCGCACAAAAAATAATCAAAAATATTTTGTGAACTCGATAACTTTTGAAAGAGTGATCATATTCGATCGCGCTTAGGTAGCCATTTTGAAGGACCAAAAAGACAAGTCGAGTTCGTTAACCAGCTATTTTGGACTAAAAAAAGAAGAGGGGGAGTCAGATATATTATCGAGCGCGAGATCCTACGGACGCGCGCCCTAGGCGCGTATTATTTCATAAATTCGTCTTCATAGATAGAAGCATAGAATAGATAGAAACATCTCAGTATGATATTCCAACTGTATTCTAACAAACTCGATTTTATTGATCAAGAAATCTATATAATAATCCTAATAATCCTAATAAAGTAATCTACGTTTTCAATATTGATGTTGTTTTACTCCTTCTTATAATCAATTAATTTTTTGGATTTATAATAAAGTTACCTTTTATGAGAAATCAGATTATTTACTTGGAAATATATAATAATCAATCGTATTTAAGTGGAAAACGATATCAAAGAAGAAAATCGGCCGTGCAATGTGATACGCGCGCCGGTGCGGTGTGAGGTACCACGCTCGACACCGCTAGATACATTATTTTTTTTCTGATAGTAATAGTGATTTTACCATTTTAATATAAATTGTTTTCGATCGGGAATTTGACGTAGAATACGATAAAAATACTAAGAACCTAATTCATGATGGTCAAACTAGTTAAAAATCAGTTTTGAAATTTTAATTGTTTATAACAATTTCAATTTGTTGGGAGTATTTTTGGGATTATTTTTTTATTAAGCTCGTTCTTTCACCTTCCAAATAAGAAAATCAAAATGTCTCTAGCTCAAATAGAACAGGAGTTATGCATTTTTTAAAAATAGTCTCCACTCAAATTCTCAATTTTTCAACTCTTCCTATTTCTCGAAAAATTGCTTCTGATTTAGGATCCTTATTATTAACTTGTCACATCAGACACTTCTTTTTTGACACTCAACCTCTGAGCTTCAAGATCAGCACTTCCTTGATATGATAAATCACCCATTCCTGATACCTTATGTTTGACATTTTACCTACAAGCCTCGGCCCTAAAGTTTTGAAGTTAACTTACGATACATTAAAGACTTCTAAAAGCATGAGTACGGTCCGTCAGCACTCATGGACTCTCTCAACTCCAAACAATCACCATTGATTTTTAATCTGAGACCTCATCTTCCACATTTTAGTACTGACCAGACAATTTTTACCATATTTTGATATCTTTCAATAAAATCAGACATTTCCATAATCAATCAGCATATAGAGTTGCTCTTACTTCGATGATGATTAAACTACGCACCACAATCTTTGACCTGTAGCCTTCGCCTTATATATTTGACACTTGACCTCTGAACTTTGAGATGAAAACTTTCTCCTTGATTTCCAATCTATGAATCTACTCCGACAATCAACTTATAATTTCCTTGAAGAGAGGCTGCGAGTAGTGAATCAAAGCTTTCTTATTCTTTTGACCATAGGCTAGGATTCATTACTAATGATCATAGACCCCAAGACACCCTATCATCAAGACTTGATCTTCGAGCCTTAAGTGTGGAACTTTTTCCATTGGTCTCTGATTTATCAGCTACTCAATATATTCAAGTAATGGTCCATGATCAATATTCGCCCCTTTGACCTCAAGCCTTCACTTGAAAACTTCACTTGTGATCTTGATCTTAAGAAACCTTATGCCTAACCTATAAGATTCAGCTACAAGAATATTCTTCTTGTCATCTGATATCTCAATGGTTCCCGTAACTTGAATTAATATTCAAAATCGTTTTGAACCTATTCAACGTTTGTAATCCGTCTGAACAGCTTTAATCTTTGACCTGTAGCCTTAGACATCTCATCTTACACACGCAATCTTCAAACTTAGGGCTGATATATTTCTTTTCGAATTCCAATCTATCAACTGATTCTGAGATTTTGCCCAAACACTTTATTACTCATGTTCTCCCCAATCTTTAGATCATGACCTTCGGCTTATAACCCTTGATCTTTTACCTCAGGAACCTTATCTTTAACAATTGACCTTTGACCCCTTAGTACGAAAGTTTTTCTACCTGTCCCTAAGTCAATAGTAGCATCTCACACTTGATTAATGATCTTTTATCAATAATAACCCTCCTTACTTTAAAATCCAGCCTATAATTTCTAGCACTTCATTGGAATTTCACCTCATAGCCTCAGACACGATATCATTAACACTTGACCCCTAAAATTGGGACGAAGGAACGATTTCTTTGGATTCTAATTCATTATTTTTTGATGACATTTGACCTTCAACACATGACCACTCATAGCCTATCATGACTTAGAACCATTACCATTTGCCTCTTACCCTAGACACCACATCTATAACATTCATTCTTCAAACCCTTCCCATAGAACTTTTTTCATTGGTCTCCGATTCTCCAGCAATTTCTCGCACTTCATTATTGATCGATCGTCAACAGCAGCCCATCTGACCTGAGACCTCTAGCTTGAGACCTATTACTACTCACGTCTAGCCTTGGACACCTTATCTTTGATATTCAAGCTTTGTCCAAAAGACTTTTTCCCTTGGTATCATACCTATCTACAGTACGTGACGCCTGAACTATGTTTAATGATCATTCCAATCCCTCCTTCCGTTCATATCTGACTTATTACTTAGGGTTTTTGATCTGTGACCTTGGACACCTTATCTTGGACTCATGACCTTCGAGCTTAAGTTTAGAAGTTTATCCTCCGGTACTTATTCAATAATAGTTTGTTTGTTTGACCTATAATGTATCTCCACTCATTGCATCTCTCATATTTGAGTTATGACCCTGGACACATTACCATTGATCTCTGACTTTGGACACATTTTTTTCAATACTTGACCTTCGAGCCACAACTGTGAACCTTTCTCATTCAGTTTCTAAATCGTTGGATACATTAGAGACAAAAGCCTCTAAGACCTAACTCTTCTCTTCGGAATGTGACCTTTAAACAATTTTTTATTACTTGAGCAATAATTCATCATGATTCAAAGCCCTTCTTACCTTCGATATCTGACTTCTTGGCTTCTGTATTATTTGACCTCTAGTCCCGGAAACCTCATCTTCGACGCTTGAAAGTTGAGTTTCGAGCCGAAAACTTTCCTCCTTAGTTTCTATTCCACCAACCAATTCTGAAATTCGATCTTTGGTGCATCACTACAAACAAGCTTTTCCATCTTCGAGCCGTGGCTCAGAACCTGTTATCATTGATCTCTAGCCTCGGACACCTTTTCTCCAACATTACACTTTCAAGCCCCAATTGTACAACTTCTTCTTATATTCTCCAATTTATCAGAGACTCCTTATACTTAATCCATATTTCAATACCAACGATACCTCCATAAAATTCGAACCTTCGGCTAGGAGCTGTTACTATTGAAATTTAATCTCTGAAACTGTATTCTTGACGTTTCACAGTGGATCAAAATCCCAGATTTCTGGTGGAAACCCCCAAACATGTGATAATCATGTAAAATGCACATTCCTGAAAGTTTTTGGGGCGCTGAATTTAGAAATTATATTTGTTTCAAAAAAATCCAAAATGGCGGACACAAAATGGGAGACGACTTGCCAAAAAAATGGAGTAGCGAATGAAAACCAATTTTTATCCACGTTTTCGGGGTAGCTGAATTCAAAAATGATATTTTTCTTTGAAAATTCAGAATGGCGGGCACAAAATGATGGCTAACTTGCATAAGAAAATAGAGCACCGAATGAAAATCAACTTTTATCCATGGTGAAACAAAGACATGGTGTATTCTTGCGCACGACAAATGAAAAAGAAACTTCCAAAACGCCGGCATGTTGGAAAATTAACTAATCAGAAAGTTTTGCGGGAATTGGAGCCTAGGAGACTATGTGATATAATTTCGCGCTAATTCATCTGATTTGTTGATTCCTCAATATGGCGGCGTTTTGGAAATGGGCAGAACAGGATGAGAATTGGTCTACGGAGGGAACACACCATGTCTCGAATACACCATGCTTTTATCAACGTTTTCGGGGTCGCAGAATTCAAAAATGATATTTGTTTTATTAAATTCAAGATGACGGAAACAAAATGGAGTTCAAATTGCATAAAAATAGAGTATGTGTACAATAATCATCAGCAAAACTAAAGAATTTATAGAAGTTATGAGCAGGGTATATTTAACCCAAACATTATTGAATCATCGAGTCAATCCTTGAATCTTCTTTGGAAGTCATTTATGGTACGATTAGCATGTTTTGATTTGTCTCCCAATTTGAAAAAATGCTTCTCAAAAGTCCATTGTAGTGTTATATTTGGTATGGACCAGCAGACTCATTCAATAACTTGTTAATCAAAATTTTCGCCTTTTCTTCAAAATCAGCATCAAAATGATATTTAGGCGACTCAAAAATTTGCTTCCGAATCAAAGAAACTTCCATTTTGCTTGGTACTGAAATATAGTATATTATAGTTAGAACGCAACATGATCGCAGATGAGTTCAGGATTTCAAAATTCGATAAAAGAATTTCTAGAAATTTCTGATAATTCATGAAAATGTCAGTCATTTATTGAAATTTTACAGTTAATTTATGGTAGCTGAAGATAAATAACCCTAAATTCAATTGGAAAGTTCCCATAAATTTCACTTTTGGAACATAATTTTTATGTTAATTATAAATAAACAAATAATTTAATAGTAATTTTCGTTACTGATTATAAGTTGATCAACACTTATATTAATATATTGATTGAAGTATTGTTGGAAGAATAATTTTCTTTGTCTCTGTATATTTGAAGAAAGTCGAAATAATAACCATATACAAAAAGATACGATTTGTTAACAACATTTGACGACTGCAATTAGTATTCTTAGAAATTTCTTCGTGAAATGAAAGCTTAAAAGATTACTCCTGATTTTCTATATCGCCCCTGCGACAAACTCCTCGCTAAGCGCCGTGCCAGGGCCGTTAAACGGCGCGCCGTACGCCTAAAAGAAATCGTTCCCAAAAGAAGGTGGGCAAGTTAGGGCAGATAATTCCAACGCCACTTTTTTAAGGACACCTTCCCGCATACAACACCATTAGAATACAAGCAGAATCCTGCGGTTCCGACAACTAATCCTCTATTGAATTTCTACATCTTTACCGCGCGAAATAAAAAAAGGAGGCCGAGCATCCCGACAACCCTTACAGATGCATGTATTAAAATTTTCACTCCAAACTAGTACAGAAATATTCTACATACCTTCACGATTAGAGTCCAGGGGGTCCAGATATACAAGGTAACTTCCAGAAGACTTTCCCTTTTAGTATTGGATCTCTTAACAATTTTGACCCACTGACCTATAACTTATCATCATTTATCATCTTTTATGAGACAACCCTTCTCCTTTTCTAATTTGAATTTTTGAATTTTTCAGAATTTTTTAAAAATATTATCAATCTTGTTCCATAAATATAAGTTAAAATTTTTGTTTTTGTTAGTTCACATTATTTGTATGTTGTTCTACAGAATAAATAAAATGTTTTATTGACTGATGAGGGTCTCAACTAGTGAGAACATGTGAAATATCATGAACATGTGGAATTTCAAACAGTACATTAAAATATGGAGATTCTTCCAAATGGTTTCCTTTTTCTTTGGACATGGCTATTCTTCACTTCTTGAGGAATGGTTAACTATTAAACACAAATAAGTTACTCTTATCAATCAGCAAATCTTCCTCACACGCTGCAGGAGATCCGGCTTGATTCCTTCACACATCAATTATAAATTACAAATTCGAACATTTATTTTTTCAATTCTAGAAATCCAGGTAAATTAAATATTCTTTTCTTTGATTCACCGATCAACATAATGAACTTAGAGATTAATGACATCCATTTTGCTATAGATCACAATACTTTAAGGCTGAATCAAATTCATAATATTGTTCAGAATATCATCCCTTCCCGAATACTACAAAATTTCTTCGCATTCGAAAATGAAAAATATGGAATAATCTTTCAATGTGAAGAAGCTGCTAACATAGAAAAATTTTTCAATCTTCGTGATTCTTAAATTCGTTCCACAAAAACAAACTGCAATAAGAATTGGTTTGTAAATCTTACAAATTATGTTATTCCTCAAGATGTCATTGATTTGTTGTCCTAAGGACCTAAGTTTTCGTCCAATTTCAGAAACATCAATAACCTTCACGTTTATAATGTCATTTCGTCTATTGAATATGTTATTTTCGATTTAGATGACAAATCTCCAAATTTAAATGGAAATCAATGTTCCGAAATCATCATGGATCATGTTTCCTTTTTGAGACATCGAAATCGACTCGAATTTGCACTTATACCTGATTCTAATGTGATACGTGAATTCAAACTAAGAAATCCAGATGTGATGTTTACTAATGCTGATAATGGCAATGTTACGATTGTTATGTCTAAAACTGATTATTAGAAAAAAATGTCCGATATATTAAATGGCCAAAAACTTTACTCCTTATTCAAATTTGAATACACTGCTACTCTATGAGATAAAAATAATAATTTGGTCTCTGATTTAGAATTCAATGATTACATTTCTTCCAACCAAGCCAAAGAACTCAGAACCTATTCAGTCGTCACTCCAAGGGCCTACGGCCTTCCTAAAATTCATAAGCTTGATACCCCATTAAGACTAACTGTTTCTACTATCAACGGCCCTTTATACGATGTCTCTGTTTTCTTGTCCAAAATTTTAAATAATGTTATACGGAAAAATGATTCACATGTGACAAATAGCTTATCTTTTGTAAAAAAAATTAAGTTATGCCATATCACTGTTCCAAATTGTGTGACTTCCAGATGGTCTGAAATTTCTGAGTTTACAGACATTCCGCTCCATTATTTCTTAGATTGCATTGAACTTTGTTTAAATTTTAGATTTTTCAAATTTAGGGGCTCCACTTATAAACAAGAAAGTGTCTTAGCTATGTGTTCTTCTCTCTCACTTGCATCTGCCAACATAGTTATGGAGAAACTTGAATCTTACTGTCTCAGAAATCTCCCTTTTTCAGTTCCATTTTTTTCCGTTATGCAGATGACATAATCACAGCTGTCCCTAAAGATGAATTTTACACACGCTTAGAAAAATTCAATTCTCACCATCACAACATTAAATTATTATTATTATTATCAGATGTGAAGGATTTGTAAAAATTGATTGGTATCAAAAAGAAATGTGGTCTGGTTGGTATCTAAATTTCAACTCTTCTCATCCTAACTGCCATAAAATTCGTTTAGTTACTGGTTTGTTTTACATAATTCTTAGAATTTTAGATCCAGAATTTAGAATGAAAAACATAAGTTTAATCAGAGATGCCTCAAAGGATAATGGATTCCCAACCTACTTAATTGATAATTGTTTTTAAAACAATACTTTCAGTTTATATAATACTAAATTAGGTTCCAAAATTCGAGATAAAAAAGCTTCTCATGTTGACTTCACAGTTTGCCCATACATAACAGGTTTATCGGAAAAAATCGAGCAAGTCCTAAAGAAACAAAAAATCAAGATCATTTACAAACCAACTAACAGTTTCTCAAAATTTTCAACAATCTCAAAGATCCACTTTCTGAAAACAAAACATCCGGAGTTGTCTATAAATACAATTGTGCTGTCTGACATGTTTCTTATGTAGGTGAGACTGGAAGTCCTATAGAGACCCGTAGTCGTGAACATAGATATTCTATTTCTCATCCTGATAATGTTGCTCATACTGCTCTTACCAAACACTATATTGATGCTGAACGCAGCTTTGATTTAGATGATTTTGAGATTCTGTCATTGGAGAACAATAGGGCTCGTAGAGAAATAGTTGAAAATCTTTTTATCAAGAACGTATCAAACACAGCTAATCTGAGATATGAAAACAATTTATTTCCTGATAAGCCAGTCTGTAGAGAAAAAATTTGACAATGAATGCAATGTTTTTGAAACTTTGCAGTAACACGAAACGTACTTCCTTAATGAACAATGTTGAGTTTCAACCCCGTCAGAGGTCGGAAACATGCATATTTAAAAAGAATGACCTTTTGTTGAATAGGCGCTGGAGAAAAAATTAAATATTTCTGCAGTTGGAACAGTACATTGAATTTAGTCCTACAATAAAAATTAAAATTTGCAACCAATTTGAAGGTCCGGAACATGTTTTATCGCGGACTAATTAAAGTTTTGTTAATAACTTTTAGGAAAAAATTAAAATGAAGTTGCAAACCTGCATAATGATTTCAATCGTTGTTTAGAACTAAACGCAAGATTTTCAACCTCATTGTTTATACGCTACATGCAGTTCTTTATATTTGTTGATTCTCGATTTTCTTTTAAGGATGGCTCAGTAAAAAAAATGTAATAATCTTGCAAATTGGTTGTAACTGTTTAATTTAATGCTACGGATGTAGTGTTGAGTTTGCAACCCAATTAGTGATCGGGGACTTGTTCAAATTTTCAAATATTAAAATTCTTTAGTCATTTCATTTTTTTTTCATTTTGAAATATATAATGGAGTTGCAAATGGGAGTATGATTTAAAAATGCCAAATTAAGATGCAGTCAAAAATTGCAACCCAATTGAAGATAAGGATCGTATAGAAATGCCAAATTTTTTGTATTTTTAGTATTTTTGACTTTTAGAAATATTTCATTTCAATTATAAACATTTAGATTCTTACAACATTGAGATTTTAGTGCTTTTATTCAGATTTATAAAGTTGGTGACACCTGTGTAATTTATATGAACCAACAATTGTTAGCAATTTGCAAAAATTGTAGGGGAATTTAAAAGTCACTACGATTGTATGAAGTTGCGCAAAAGTTCCAAAATGGTATTATGATTTTTCACATTTTTTCCGTCTATGATTATGCTTATATATAAATGAATGCAAACTAGTATATATAACTTTTATCTCGAGAAAATTTTTGTATATGCATAGTGCAGAATGATTTAATTTTAACCTTTGGTATAATTTGAGTACTTTTCTCGCCAACCTATTTCCATATTGTTATTTATTGTCCTAATTTGCTGTGTTCTTCTGATATTTTATAGTTTTACAAGAAAGGGCTTCAGAACGACGAAATCGCCATTAAAGAGATGTGTTTTCAACCAAGATAATTAATTCTTCACAAAAAAATATTCATTTTCACCAGAAGATAGAAATTACAACTGGAGAATAGTTTTTCAACTATATTAAATTTTAAACAAAGATTCTACTTCGAACTCAGAAAGATCCCTTCTTAACCAAGAATAAGGAATTCGAATTTGCAACACAAAATTTATTAGTTATATCAGAAAAAAATCCGTTCGAAATACCAGAAAGTTTGAACAAATTTTGAAACAATCGAATGAGTTTGTATAGATGTGTTTGATAAAACTATTCACGTTCCAGATTGTTCGTCCCTAGATTAAAAATATTTATAGCAATATAACTGAAATTACATTTTTCCAGGATGAATTCATATATTTCAATTCAAAAACTCGAAGATAATGTTTGACTGTTTGTTTCGCTGTCAATGTACATAATCAAGCATTCGATTCCGTTTATTAAATTATATCTAGATGTAGCACTTTTCCATTAATTTCGAACTGCAGTATTCCTTTTTCATCTATCTAAAATTGAAGAATGAATTCCTTTATTTTGTTTTGCGATTTCTTTCATGCATTATTTATCAATAATAATCATTGCAATATTCAATGCAATATACGCCACGCTCGAAAAACCAGTTTCCGTCCGATCGCTGAAGTTAAGCAGCGTCGGGCGCGTTTAGTACTTGGATGGGTGTCCGTCCGGGAATACCGCGTGCTGTTGGTATGATGGCAGGAGACTGACGTCTTCCACTAATCACGTTTTTAATCTCTGTTTTTCCCACTCGATCCGTATCACCAATGGAAAAAATAATGTGAGTCTTAAATAAAACAATTAGCGTCAGACTCCATCATTCCTAACCTTGCTACAAATATCGTAGTAATACACTAACACTCTGATAGTTTTCAAAATGGCTGCATGCATTTCATCAATTCATTCGCTAACCGCAAGGTAACGAAATTAAAAAAAAACAATTAATTTGTATTGTAAACTTTAAACGAGAATTTCTAAAAAAATCTTCTCAACTAGAAACTGTTGTTCTGTGATTTTATTTAGAAGGAAATTTTTATCCCTACAATTTATAAAAAGCATGCTTTGAAAACAGAAAAGATTATGGGGGATATTTCGAGATATTTTCTCCCCACTGGCCAAAAAACAACATGCAAAAACTTCCTTTTAGAGGTATGGAATTTTTAATACATAAATTGAAAAGTAGAATTTCATTGCCGCTAACTAAAATTTACAAAAATATATTTTTTGAGGCAGAAATACTGAAAATACAAAAAATTTGGCATTTCCATACGATCCGATTCTTCAATCAGGTTGCAATTTTTAACTGCATGTTAAATCGGCATTTCTCAATCATACTCCCATTTGCATTTTTATTATATTTTTTTTCAAAATGAAAAAAAATGAAATGATTAAAAATTGTAATATTCAAAATTTGAACGAGTTCCTGATCACGTATTGGGTTGCGAACTCAACACTACATACGTAACATTAGATTAAACAATCGCAACCACTTTGCAAAATTATTATATTTTATCTCACTGAGCCATACTTGAAAAAAATCAAACATCAATAAATATAAAGAACTGCGTATAGCGTATAAACAATGAGGTTGCAAATCTTGCGTTTAGTTCTAAACAATAATTAAAATCATTATGAAAGTTTGCAACTTTATTTACATTTTTTCCTAAAAGTTATTAACAAAACTTCAAAGGATCCACAAATAAAAATGCTCTGGACCTTCAAATTGGTTGCAAATTTGAATGTCGTATTCGAGGACTGAATTCAATGTACAATTCCATTTGCAGAAATATTGAATTTTTCCTCGAGCGCCTTTTCAATAAGATGTCAATTTTTTAAAAATATACATGTTCCCGACCTCTGATGGGGTTGCAAATCAACATTGTTCATTAAGGAAGTACGTTTTATGTAACTGCAAAGTTTTAAAAACATAGCATTTAATTTCAAATTTTGCCTCTAATTCAGCCCTGCTGACTGGCCGATGATGCTTATAAACCTCTTATAGTCCAGGCATTGCGTCGGAAAAATGAGTAAAATTTCCAAAAATTCACTTTTACAATTTTTTTTCTTGAGAACGCTTCATTAAGGGGTCCTATTCGAAATATCAAAGAAGTGTCCTCGATTAGGTGGGGTAACCCGTTTCTTTTTTTGGAAACATTTCCAAATTTTGCGTTTGCGTGTACGGGTAATTCCCATTGCATCGTAGAGCAAAATGTTCAACAGATAAAAGAAAGAAAACTAAATTATGAGAAAATTTTGATTTAAAAATAATCCGCTATCTTCAATAGGTTCCAAGTTATGGTTCTTTAAAAATTGCCCAATTTTTTTGATTTTTAGCGAAAAACTGTTAAGTCTTAAAAAACACTCTATATCTTTCTTCCTAATTACTCTACAGATAAGTGTTCCACGGGTGAGTTAAAAGAGACTCAATTCGCTGTAATTCTAAAAAAAACAATGATCAAACTATAATTCGCTCGCAAGTTTCAACGCGCCTACGGCGCGCGTCCACCGGATCTCGCGTTTCGCGCTTGATAATGTATTAGACTCGCGCTTCGCGCTCATACATTTTAAACCTCGCGCTGCGCGCTCGGGTATTTGTGTGTAGCATTCGAAATGCTTTTGCTATTGTTCATTTCAA